>JAACNH010003680.1:0-27677 GCA_019447015.1 Hymenochirus boettgeri
CTCCATATACACAGCAAGGGGTCAGGGACCTCCATATAACAGCAAGGGTTAGGGATCCTCATATAACAGTAAGGGGTCAGGGACCCATATAACAGCAAGGGGTCAGGGATTCTATAAATAGCAAGGGGTAGAGACCTTCATAAACAGCAAGGGGTCAGAGATTTACATAACAGCAAGGGGTCAGGGACCTCCATATAACAGCAAGGGGACAGGGACCTCTATATACAGCAAGGGGTCAGGGACCTCATATAACAGCCAGGGGTCAGGCCTCCATATAACAACAAGGGATCAGGGACCTCCATATAACAGCAGGGGTCAGGGATATCCATATAATAGCAAGGGGTCAGGGATCTCCATATAACAGCAAGGGGTCAGGGATCTCCATATAACAGCAAGGGGTCAGGGACCTCCATATAACAGCAAGGGGTTAGGGATCTCCATATAACAGTAAGGGGTCAGGGACCTCCATATAACAGCAAGGGGTCAGGGATCTCTATAAAATAGCAAGGGGTCAGAGACCTTCATATAACAGCAAGGGGTCAGAGATTTACATATAACAGCAAGGGGTCAGGGACCTCCATATAACAGCAAGGGGACAGGGACCTCTATATAACAGCAAGGGGTCAGGGACCTCCATATAACAGCAAGGGGTAGGGACCTCCATATAACAACAAGGGATCAGGGACCTCCATATAACAGCAGGGGTCAGGATATCATATAATAGCAAGGGGTCAGGGATCTCCATATAATAGCAAGGGGTCAGGGATCTCCCCTAACAGCAATGGGGCAGGGACCTCCATAACAGCGAGGGGTCAGGGACCTCCATATAATAGCAAGGGGTCAGGGATCTCCATATAACAGAAAGGGTCAGGGACCTCCATATAACAGGAAGGGGTCAGGACTCATATAATAGCAAGGGGTCAGGGATCTCCATATAACAGCAAGGGGTCAGGGACCTCCATATAACAGCAAGGTGTCAGGGACCCTCCATATAATAGCAAGGGGTCAGGGATCTCCATATAACAGCAAGGGGTCAGGGACCTCCATATAATAGCAGGGGTCAGGGATCTCCTGAATACAAAGGGCTGTTTGCAATATAATTAACAGGTGTTATAAACTGCCCACAACTTGGATTCTATATTTTAACCTACATGGTATACACAGTTCTCTTCTTTTTGCAAAATGTCGACATAACAGTCTTCAAACACGTGTTATTTTCCTTAAAATAAAAGAACAGGCGAGTCCGACCCAAGAAATTGTCTCTTTGGTGCTGGGCCATAATTTTAATCTCCCCCACATACAAATAAGAGCACTTCTTACTGCACTGCGTTTATTATGTCGCTTTCTTGTATTTGGTATTGGGTCTTTTTAATGTACCAGTTGCTACCTCCGTGTGGTGCTGGGTTAAGAGTAGCCAGGAAAAAAGTGTTTCTTTAAAATTGGGATGACCATGTTCTTTCTCTGCCTGGCTTCTCACCATACTTGTGATATTGGTTCTTTTCTTCCAGTTTTGTCAAAGGCCAGTCTGGATATCCACAAGGTCCTCTGAGATGTTTCATTTCTTAGCCTTCACCTCTGTGCTAGTGGGGATGTTCTCGGCTCTGTGTTGCAGGGTTCTGATGACCCCCAGCTTGTGATCTAAAGGGTGGTGGGAGTCAAACATCAAATACTGACTGTGTGTGTTGGTTTTCTGTAAACCTCTACTTCCAGTTTACCATTCTCCCTGACTTCTACCAAGCAGTCCAGAAAGCCAGTGTGTTGTTTGTGTATCTTCCCTTGTAAATTTGATGTTTTGGTCCCCAGTGTTCTGTGAAGGCTTTTACTTCTTCTGGGGATTTTTTGGTATTAACAGTCCAGAGTGATGTACAAACCCTGATATAAATAAGCTAAATCAGCAACAGAAATCAGACAGAGAACACACCACTTAGGAGAGAGACAATCCAAACACTTTATCAGACAAAAAGCATGGGAAATAGGAGATTTAAACCAGGATAATAATGGCAGGAACAGAGGAGTGACGACCAATCAAAAATGCACCTCTCAGCCTGCATACATTTTTTGCTTACCCTCCATTATATATTATTTGCTTGTAAAGTACACATCTTTCCAATCTCCTACATACACTACTAGTAATAGCTTCTTAACTGCTTCTTGATATCCCTATTTCTAAGGCTGTAAATAAGAGGGTTAACAAAGGGAACCACAAAAGTGTTCAACAGAGAAGAGACCTTAGGGACTAATCTGTTGTTAGGAGCAATCACATAAATAGATATTTAGTCCCATAAAATATGGACATCACAGCCAAGTGGGAGCTACAGGTGGAGAGGCTTTCTGTCTCTCTGAGCTGGACCCAATCTTCAGGATGGTATTTACAATGTAGACATAGGATACAATGATAAACATTAATGGAAAAGGTCACTAAAATAACTTCAAGATGACCTGAATCTTTACTAAGGAGGTGTCTGAACAAGAAAAGTTTAGAAGAGGAGCAAGATCACAGTAGAAATGGTCAATGGTTCCGAGTTTACAGAACTGTAGCATCACAACGTAATCAAAGATGTTGTCATAATGGTACATCCAATTGTCCATGCCAAGAAAATTAATTTAACACAAACACCATGGTTCATGATTGAAGAGTAACATAGAGGGTTCCCAATGGCCAGATATCTGTCATAGGACATTACTGTTAGAAGTAAACACTGAAATGATTCAAAGACACTAAATAAATATAGTTGAGTTATACAACCAACTAGGGACATTGTGACTTCTTATTAATGATAGTTTGGAGCATGATGGGAACAATATTTCCAGTTAGCAGAAGGTCGGATATGGACAGTTGCTGGAGGAAAAAGTACATGGGGGTCTGGAGATCACGACTGGTTGACACCAACACTGAAGTTATGGAGATATGTTTGTATGTGTTTTACATGTTTTGCTGCTATTCTAAAACCATAGCGGTATTTAGAAAACATGAAAATTAGATTTTTAGTGAAAATATGCCCAGTAAATCTCTCTATAAAAGTGGGAAATTCCATTCTTAGCTGGGAATCTATGTTTGAAAATTCCCGTGGTATGTTTCTTATGTGTTTCTGAATGTCAAGAGAGACTGGAAAAGTTACAATTAGTACCCTGGAGAAAAGGCGCTTGCGTGGGGATATGATTACTGTGTAAAAAAGCCCTCCACTGAGCATGAAATGGAGAAAACCTTCTTATAACAGAGGCATCTTGCAGTCTCATGCTATATGAATAGCACTTCCCAGGAGTTTTTGCATATCTCTGCCCCTACTCTGGGAACCTGGGAGTAAGAAATTACTTCTGTTTTTTAGGTTGTGGGCAATGCTATTCATATAGCAGAGACTGCAAGATGCCTTCTGTTATAAGAAAGTGTTTCTCCATTTTTATGCTCAGTGGGGAATTTTCGCTTCTTTTGGCCCCCCTCTCCCTATGAATATACAGATATACCATGACCGGATTAATGAAAACCTTCACAAGCACTGGCACTGGTTGTCCAGGGGAAAATTGGCCATGAATCTAGCATGGCACAAGGGGTAGCCAGCAGCTACATGGTATAGACATCCACTGCTACATGGGCCACACCAGTATCTAAACCACTTCTCACTTATCTAAACAATGCTAAAAAAAACTGTGGCAGATATGTTTGCAAGTAAATGTAAAAAGGAATGTTCATGGAATTCATAACCAATATTCTTTTTAATTAAAGGGGAACTAAAGACAAGAGTCAAAGTAGACTGAGCACATTTACAAAGATAAACAAGCTGTGGCTCACCCTCTCCTTAGCTGTGGCTGCTGGGTAATTATAAAATTAACCTGTGGGCACTAGGGGGCAGCTCCCATAATCCACCTTATCTGGGTGAACATAGTAAAGTGTACGCTGTACACTTTGCAAGAAGATGCAAAATTGTCCCTAGAAGCTGACAGCCAATCATATAACGCACCCAACTCTGTTAGATGCTGCAGCAGATCCTGCCCTCAGGCAAAGAACAGAGATTTAATTATATATAGGTGCACATGCTCACATGCTCTTTTAAGACTACATGGACTGTGCATTGTACTGGCAACAACATGAAAGCCTTCTTAGTTATAGAATCTATTATCACATGTAGGTAAATGGAACTTACTAGAGAAAACACTTATACTGTATAGGTGTTCTGGGGAGAAAGCTTTCACCTCAAGCACTTTGTACCCATCCTCACACTTGTATCTGTGTGTTGTCCACCATCTTAGATTGTAAGCTTTCAGGGGTGGGATCTCATTCCTAATGTGTCAAGGCATGCTGCACTTATATCAATTTATCCATAATTTATATATAAATGTGTCATCTTAACCTATGTATGGAATGTATTTGATTTTTTATTTATCTGTATAATTCCACTTATCCCCTTGTATTGTTATAATGTACAGTGCTGCGTACCCAAGTGGTGCTTTATAATAAAATTATAACTACATACATACATACGAATAAGAGAATGTTACTTTAGTTCTCCTTTATATATGCAGACTAATAATCAATAGATGCCAATCCTATTAGGCGGTGGCCTGGTAGACTATGACAAAGCATAAAGGACATGTCCACCCCCAAAAGCTAAAATTTAACCCCATACTGCCCCCCCAAAAAACAAAACAAAAAAACCTTACCTTACATCTTGCTCCTTATGGTTCTCATGCAGTGCATGTTCAAAGTCCAGGAAAGAGAAGAAAAGTAGGTGTCAGTGAGTCATCGGTCCCTGCTATTTCCTCAACCTTAGTATGGCAGTGACATGCGCATGGGAGCCCCCCCCCCACCATTCCACAGTCCGGATCCATCCTCTGCAGCCGTGGCACCTACCTTATGCCCAAAGTTTATTTTTACGGTAGACATGCCCTTTAAAACTAAAATGGCAAGTGATTATTCTCTTAATTACAGCCATAAAGGCTAAAATTAGATTTCTGTGTAATTTCCATGTGTCTTAGCCTTAAGCAAATGTAATACCTTCATGAGGTTTTTTAGCATCATTGTACAATAAAACATTGTACTAAAAGGTATAGCATTTGTTAAGAGCTATCATGGAGGCATGAAAATTACCCAGGAGTACCCTAAAAAAGGTAGACAATATACAGTAGTACTTTTTAGTTAGTAAAAAATGGTAATAATAAAAAATTGAGAGACTCCTACATATAGTGGTTGCCCCCCAAAAAGTTAAACCCCTTTTCAGTATGTTCTGGGATAATTGGAGTATACATTTCTTTTTATGATCCTTAAATCAAAGTTGTGTACACAACTTGCATTCGGTCATTAAGACTTATAATCAGTTTAGTTTTATTTTATCTTAGTAGTCTGCTTCAGTGACACCTCCCATTACCTGTATATTCTTTATTAGAGTTGGAATCCAGGTCGAAATCAGAACTTTCAGATGCAGAACTTTTTTCATGATAACCTTGAAAGTTTGAGGGTTACTGAACATACTAGGTTACTTTTGGTAACCCTCAAAAGTATCCTCCTATTTGCAGGTAACCCTCAAAAGTATACGCGTGCGCTACTTTTGAGGGTTATTGAAAATAGGAGGATACTTTCGAGGATTATTCGAGTCTACTTTGGAGGGTTGCCAAAAGTAGCTTCAAAAATATCTCGCTTGAAGCAAATTCCATTTAGGTTTTGGTGATTGTACCTGTTTCCCTGACCATTTCCAGGTGCCTGAACCACCTAGAGTAAGTTAACATGCTTCCTTTTTCAGATTTTAAAATTATATCGGTATAAAATAGAACAAAAACTCGAAGTTTTTGAACATCTCTACTCTTTATATCAAGGCTAGACCTTGGCAAAATTAAACTGTCTGGGGGTATCTGGACATGAAATGTTTGATTTTCGGTAACCCTCAAATGTATCGTTTGAATTTGGTAACCCTCGAATGTATATTTAATTCGGTAACCCTCAAATGTATCGTTTGAATTTGGTAACCTCGAATGTATCATTTGAATTCGTAACCCTAAATGTATCGTTTGAATTCGGTAACCCTCGAATGTATCGTTTGAATTCGTAAACCCTCAAAGTATTGTTTGAATTCGGTAACCCTTGAATGTATCGTTTGAATTCGGTAACCTCAATGTTGTTATTCCGTAACCTGAATGTATCGTTTGAATTCGGTAACCCTTGAATGTATCGTTTGAATTCGGTAACCCTCAAATGTATGTTTGAATTCGGTAACCCTTGAATGTATCATTTGAATTCGGTAACCCCAAATGTATCGTTTGAATTCGGTAACCCTTGAATGTATCGTTTGAATTCGGAACCCTCAAATGTATCGTTTGCATTCGGTAACCCGGAATGTATCATTTGAATTCGGTAACCCTCAAATGTATCGTTAAATTCGGTAACCCTGGAAGTTATTGTTTGAATTCGGTAACCCTCAAATGTATCGTTTGAATTCGGTAACCCTCGTATGTATTGTTTGAATTCGGTAAACTCAAATGTATGTTTGAATTTGGTAACCCTCAAATGTATCGTTTGAATTCGGTAACCCTCGTATGTATTGTTTGAATTCGGTAACCCTCAAATGTATCGTTTGAATTCGGTAACCCTCGTATGTATAGTTTGAATTCGGTAACCCTCAAATATATCGTTTGAATTCGGTATCCCTCAAATGTATCGTTTGAATTCGGTAACCCTCGTATGTATTGTTTGAATTCGGTAACCCTCGTATGTATTGTTTGAATTCGGTAACCCTCAAATGTATCGTTTGAATTCAGTAACCCTTGTATGTATCGTTTGAATTCGGTAACCCTCGTATGTATCGTTTGAATTCGGTATCCCTCAAATGTATCGTTTGAATTCGGTATCCCTCAAATGTATCGTTTGAATTCGGTAACCCTCGAATGTATCATTTGAATTCGGTAACCCTCAAATGTATAGTTTGAATTCGGTAACCCTCGAATGTATCGTTTGAATTCGGTAACCCTCAAATGTATCGTTTGAATTCGGTAACCCTCGAATGTATCGTTTGAATTCGGTAACCTCGTATGTATCGTTTGAATTCGGTACCCGCGAATGTATGTTTGAATTCGGTAACCAGCGAATGTATCGTTTGAATTCGGTAACCCTCAAATGTATCGTTTGAATTCGGTAACCCGCGAATGTATGTTTGAATTCGGTAACCAGCGAATGTATCGTTTGAATTCGGTAACCTCGAATGTATCGTTTGAATCGGTAACCAGCGAATGCATCGTTTGAATTCGGTAACCCTCAAATGTATCGTTTGAATTCGGTAACCCTCAAATGTATTGTTTGAATTCGGTAACCCGCGAATGTATCGTTTGAATTCGGTAACCAGCGAATATATCGTTTGAATTCGGTAACCCTCAAATGTATCGTTTGAATTCGGTAACCCTCAAATGTATCGTTTGAATTCGGTAACCCTCGAATGTATCGTTTGAATTCGGTAACCCTCAAATGTATCATTTGAATTCGGTAACCCTCAAATGTATCGTTTGAATTCGGTAACCCTCGAATGTATAATTTCAATAATCCTTGAAAGTAGCATGCGGAACATGACAATTGCCCGTGGGGGAAGGAAGTGTTTAAAAACACATGTAGGACAGTTCCCCAGACATATTTTATCTGTATTTAATCTGAACTTTACAAACTTTTCCTCCCATTGACTTTAATGGGTTTGTTTTGAACTATAGAAGTGTAGAACTAACTCAAGTTCAATATTTTGGAAACAAACCAAACCTTAGGAAGTTCGCCCATCTCTAGTCACGACACAATATCAAGGGTATCTGTTTTCACCACCACCAACGATATTTTATCCCTGCTAACCTTTTTAACGTAGCTATTGAGTCGGAATATATATATATCTCTGAACCCAGCCTTACAATAGCTAAATCCATCAAGAAAGAGGAAACTGTCTAAAAATGTTCCATGCAAAACTCAAAGAGAGAAAAAGAGAAAAAAGCCAACTACAGCCCCTTCCACTTACTCCAAATATCACAAAGGCTTAAAGGGACACTACACCCCTAAAATGACACTGCTAAATGAAAAGTATAATGGTAATGCCGTATTGGCCCCTAAGCAGAGAGCTCACTACTAACCAATCTGCGATCCTGTCTGTCCTGTAAATTCTCCTTTGACTCCCCCCTTGCTCACTTAGACACATCTATTAAGATATATTACAAGACCTAGTGCAAGGGAGAATATCTCAGAAGTCTTAATCCTTAAAGATATCATACTGGGTGCAAATAAAGCACCACGGACAAAAATGTAATGTACAAAGAAACACAGAAAATCCTACGCATTTCATTGTTACATTGTTCATTTTACCATCCAAGCGTGCTTGAAACAACACTTTATCAAATGTCTAATATATCTAAAGAAGGTCTTGTAATGACCTTGAAATGTTTCCTGTGCTATATCACAGATAGATGATAATAAACGGGTTATGAACAATGGAATGCGTTGAATTTTTTGTGTTTCTAGATATACAGTATAAGAACAAAGGCGGGCTACAAGTCCGAGAAGTTTGAGAACCCTGATATACCGTATACCATTCCCAAGCCCCATCTAACACACTAGTTACTGAAATATTTCATTACCAATTTAAGTGCATCAATGCAGTATTTACACTTCTTATTGATCTTTTTACAATTCACGAGTTTAATACTGGTCATATAAAAAATCAATTTACTGAAGTGTCGTCTAATTGGCTCAAAACCACGTGAGACCTCTGAACCACCATTAAGATGGCCCAAGGGGTTTCAGGAACATCCAAAATGTTAACAACAGCCTAAAAATTCAATGTTTAAGGGTATGTATACTGGCAAATTAGTTTTTTTTTATAATTGCCCATTAGTGGAAACATATGTCGTCCCAACTATAATTGGATCATTTTGTTGATCAGCCCCTTATTTCTTTAGATATCCAATCTGAAACATTTTACATTTCAGCATTTCTGTAAGCAGTTTGGCTGTAGATGAAATGGTTTGCAGTTGGTGTGCTGTATACTGTATGCAGATTGACAGTTGGTATGGGGGGAAGTAGTCAGGTCAGTGGTCAGAGCCTAAGCAAAAAAAGTACTGCATGCAGCAACACACACACCTCAGAGTAAGTGCTACGTACAGTATAATTAATAGATTAAGATGACGCAAAGTAATTTTTTCAGTATACATACACTTTAAAGGGATTCCATTTGCTGCAACATAGGATGAAGGTGTACTGGCTTAATTTCTTTATTTTCAGCTTCCCCTTTAATCCCCAATCAGTGCCCCAAGATAGATGGATGTTAACATGCAACAAACATCCACACTGGGTGAGAGATTTCAGGCATGTTTCTATTTTTTTGGCAAGTAATCTCTACAATTCTGAAGTGGCCAAAGTCATTTCTGGTAAGAGTTTTTAAAAATCAATCTTTGTTTAAAATTTCCCCATGGTATGTTCCTTATAAATGTAATTTTAAAAGTGTTTTCTTTTTTTTAGCCTTTCTATGCCACATGTCGTTTTTTTATAACAAAAGCAGTAGTGGTGGTCTCCAAGTTGCACATACGTCCGGGGGATATGGTCAATGCACCACAGATTGGTGGGACACTGATTTCAAGGGAAACAAGCCTTATTTACCAATTTTGGGTTTTTTTTGAAGGATTGCTTATTGTGTAAAATGCCTGTGTCTATCATCTCTACCGAATAGTAAAGATGGCCGAACTTAGTGACGCTCGGTTCGGTTAGTTTCCGATTGTTTCCGATCGGGCAATTGTCAGGTTTTCCGCATGCAACATTCGGGGTTACAGCCAATTCAAAGGTTACCGAAATCGGAAGCTACATTCAAGGGTTACTAAAATTGACCGCTACATTCATATTCGAGGATTGCCAAAAACAAATGGTACATCGAGGGTTACCGAAATCGACCGATACATTCGAGGGTTACCGAAAACTAACGCTACATTCGAGGGTTACCGAAATCGTCCGCTACATTTAAGGGGGTTACTGAGCGCTACATCCGAGGGTTACTGAAAACGAATGCTACATTCGAGGGTCACCGAAATCGACCACTAAATTCAAGGGTTACTGAACGATACATTCAGGGTTACCGAAATGACAACTAAATTCAAGGGTTAGCGAGCGATACATTCAAGGGTTACCGAAAATCGAACGCTATATTTGAGGGTTAGCGAACGGCCTGTAAATTCAATAATTATTTGATTTTTTGCTAATATGGAAATTACAGCCGCAAGTTCGGAAAATGAACTAGTTCAGGCCCGAATAGTTCGAACAGTTCGAGTTCGGCCGCACTTATAAAATTTGGGCCGAACTCGGGTTCGGGTTTGAGCCATCCCTATTGAATAGCAAAGATAAGTAGGCTTGTGAAATTTCACTACCAGATTTTATCTCCATGAAACCCATAGTGAAGAAATCGGAACCTGTGGTTTGCCTATACAGATATTAGTACATTTAGCAAAAATACTGTTTTTTGTGTGAAGAATGTCATTTCTAACCCACTTTTTTCAAAAACTTTATGACGCAGCGAGATACCATTTTATTGGGAAATATGGAAGATCCACATTAGTGGGATTTTTATTTGTACTGTAAGTTTGGTCAAGATTTCTTTACTGCTTATTTCCGGATAATCTGCTAAAAAATGTCTTTCTACATAAAACTGCATCTAAACGTCTGTAAGTATTAATAAAAGAATTGCACCATTAAGTGGCTGAAGGTGTGTTGGTATTTAGTTTGAGGGAAAATTTTCTAGTTGAGGGGTAGTTCAATTGAAAAACTAAAAGATGTTCAAATACAAACGGCCAATTGTTTTTCTCTAACTGACTTATGCATTGGTCCCTTTGGTGTTAGTTGTGGCCATGTCTCTTTGTGCACCCATGCATATGTCATACCGATAAAGGGTTTATTTTAGCAATATCAATGAAATTCAGCTTGACAGATCAAGTGGTTTATTGAAGACCAAACAATAGTCCAAAATTTACAGACACTTTATATTGGATCATAAAAATGACAAAACCCTAATAACTATTGGTAAACCAAAATTAATAAAATTCACCGGTTTTAAAGAGGTTTTGATTATATGCTTGTTCTTTGGATATAAAAGACATATTTTTTAGAAAGAACATGTCTATCAGGGAAGGGATATTAAAATTTTACATGAGGAAGATGACAGGGCAAGGGCATTATTTCGATTTCACTAAAAAAGTATCTGTACATGTTTCAATTAAAGAAGACACTGAAAATTATAAATTCATCTATGAAATTAGCCGCTCTGGGTATTTCAGGGAATGTCAATGTGTGGAGAAGATTTCTCTAGTCTGATGACTAATTGGTCTTCTTGGGATTTTCTTTATTTTATTTTCAAAGCTTTATAAACATCTCTTTAGGATCATTGCCACATTGTGCATATCTGTACAATATTTTTCTTCTACTGATACATTTACGATTTCTAATAACATTGAATAACTTTCTGAACTGAAACCAAGATGATACAGAGATTTTAAAAATAATATTTTTAAGTAAACAAGTTTTATTTGGCTTTGACTTTATTTACCAATTATCTACAATCCTTCCCCAAATATTTTCTCTCAGATAATAATACAAATGCTTCCTGACTTATAGGCAATGACATTGAGCTGGCTGTACTTAAAAATTTGCATTTTATTAAATAGGTCTCGAAACTCTAACTGATTTCACCTTTGAATGGCTATCAATGGATAATATATTTATATTCATTTCCACCTAGTAAATCACTAATTTTGTTTCTCTTGGTATCAAAATGAGCAACATAAACAACTGCAATCAAACCAGAATCACAGAATTCTTCTCCTGGATTTTCTGGTTCTCGTACGTGAAGGTTTCTCCTTTTCTTCGTGCATTGTGATTTACATTATGTCATAACTGTAAACTCCATGATAATTGGTTTGTATCTTGGAAGTCAGAACCTCAGATCTCCCATGTATTCTTCCTTAGTCATCTGTCTGTAATGATTCATGTTGTCTGCAAGTGTTGGGCCAAACCTACTTAGTGCTTTATTAATGGATGGAAACCCATGTCTGTCTCTGCTTGTGTTACTCAGTACTGTGTTTTGGTTTCTTTACTGAAAATGAATGTTTCTACTCACTGTGATGTCATATGACAGATACCTGGGCATTTGTAATCCATTACACTATGTCTCCATAATGACCACAAAATATTCATATTGTCTAGTAATATGGTCTTGGTTCTGGTATTTCTCTCTGCTTTGATTTTGTACCATCTGTCAGTTACCCAGGGTTCTGTGGGTGTAACACACCTTGATTACATTTATTGTGATTATGTTCCTCTTTTTGAAGTCTCATGTTCAAATATCTACATGTGGAAATTCTGAAAACTGTACTAGCTATACCTGCTGTGTCTTACCTGGAGCGTTTATCATAATATCATATATCTGTATCATTCAATCTATCCTCCGAATCTCTACCAGCACCGGGAGACAGAAAGCCTTCTCCACCTGTATCTTCACCTCACAGTTGTCTGTACATATTATGGGATACTGATTGCTAAATATGTAATTCCATCCAAGGGGAAATCATCCAATGTGAATAAAATCACCTCACATATATACAATGGTGACACCATTATTCAACCCCATCATATACAGCATTAGGAACCAAGAGATCCAGAAAGCTCTGAGTAAATGGATCTCTGTAAAACTGTAAGGTTAAAATTAAACTGTGGGTTCCTTTACCTGATTATCTAAAACTGGGATAATCAAATATGATTAAGATTACATAAGGGGTGATTCCTTCCACAGTGTCCATAAAAACATATTACTACCTGCAAGCTTGGGGTGATATAGAAATAAGATATTTTCATTTATAAAATATAAACAGGGAGATTCAATAAAAGTTCTTATGTTTAAAATGGGCTAATTTTGCCCAGCCAATCAGATCTTATTTAACATTGAAAGCTAACATCTGATTGGTTGGGGCAAAATTAGCACCATTTTAAACAATAAGAACTTTTATTGAATAACCCGTAAGTTTCCATATTATTTCAAATTAAGGCAAATAATCTTCCATGTTAGAAAGGTTTTGAATAAAATGTGTTTATATATTATATAACCGTAACTGAGTAAACTACATGTTTTTGGTTTTTTTTCCCCCATCTCTTTTAAACTGAGTACATACTAATTAGAATTTTTTTTTAAGGTCTGTTCATTATAATATTCATGTCTGAAATGGATCAGCAATAAGTTTTTGTCACATTTAAAATGTTTCTTCGTGTAAATCAGCCTTGATCCTTTCTATATATAACTGGGCAATGTCTCAAAGATGTCCACCATCGATAAAGCAATGCTTCAACCCAATATGCAAATTAGGGACATGCACTAGAAGGCAACTGCTAATAATTTTATTTTATTTCTTTATCAGAATTTTTTTTGAAACATTTCAGTAAATCCTAAATTCAGAATCTTTTATTATGTGCATTAGTAGGGATATTAAATTTCAGTGATTTCTGTGGAATCTACTTTATTCACCACTAACAAACAAAACAGTCAGTCCGGCAATATTTTATTCACCACCTCCTCAATTCCCAGGTCCATTAACCAGCCTTGAAGACGTTATTGGTTTAATTAAGGCTACTTAGCCCTAAAGGGTCAGTAAACCCAAGGAACCATTCAATATTGATAAATTTCACCAGTGTATTGTTTACCAAACCCTTACAGAGGTGAATTATTTTGGCATATACCAGGAAATGAATGGGCGTGTTAAATTGTCCATAAGATCAAGCAAAGTTAAAGGGCATAGCCGCTACTAGGAGTTGCAAATAAGTAGATCACCCCCCAAAACATCAAAAAAGTTTAACACCTTGAACCTGTTATGCAGCTCGATGTTCATTTTCCTATCTCTCTGCTTCCCAGTTCTCCAAGATGTAGCAGTAATTCATGGCTGTGAAAGAACGTTGATGTCATGGTCAATAATTGGCTGCTGTTCCTGGGACACCTCCTCTGCACATGTACAAGCTTGGATAGAGTTGTATCGAGGGTTACCGAACGATACTTTTGTGGGTTACAGAACACTACATTTGAGGGTAACCAAATAGAACTATAGAGGTTATGAAATTGCCGCTACATCGAGGGTTACAAAATCAGTCGATATTCTAGGGTTACCGAGCAATACATTCAAGTGTTACCAAACTCAGGGTACATTCGAGGGTTAGCGAATTCGAACGTTACATCGAGGGTTACCATTTCGAGCAATCAATAATAATTGAATTTTTCGATAATTAATTAAAATAAGTCAGCAAATTCGGAATACCCAAGCCAGTTAAATAGAGGTTAGATAGTTCTAGTTCGTCCAAATTCATAAAGTTCGTCCCGAACTCGGTACTATCCCATTTCTATATATATATATTGCTTGTTGCATTGGGGGTTTGACCAAGTTTGAGAATTACGTCTCCTAAGAAGGTAAAAGTTACTAAGGTAAAAAAGGTTAAAGTTAGGACCCAGCAGAATAAAGCAAACCGTGAATGGGGGTGCTGGGCTTAAAATAATTTGGCCAAGTTATTGAACTAATTGCTTATGATAACAATGATAATTATGATGATAGGGATAACTGAGACATTCAAAAGATTAATGAGCCAAATGAGTAAGTCTGTTTAGACGAAACGCGTCATGGCGGTGCCTTTTTTTCCATGGAGTACAGCAGCCACAACAGATCCTATCACCCCTTTGTGTAGCAGTTAGCAGACAAGTGGATTATCCCTACAACATTACGGTATCTTTTCACCTTTAAGCAATGTTTCTTCTGTCTGTGCTGTTGTTGGCTCATGGTATATATAGTCTACTGTATAAGGTTTATTTAAATACTTTCGTTTGTATATGACATGCCTCTAATCATATAGATGTCAGCATCATTACTATTATATTGCTTTGTACTTTATACTTATATGACTTATAAATAGATTAATGGTTAAATGCACCTATACCCGTATACACTTTGCACTTTATTACCATGGAATGGAGATATTTTAGATGTTTTTAAGTGTATTGTTCCCACTATATAAAGGAATTTTACTTTATTTAAATAGTGTGCACCTATTTTTTCTTTCTTTATGTACATGTGGATAACTGAGACATGGTGGGAAGAGAAGAATAACTCGTCTGTGCTAATAGATGGTTATGACCTTTTATAAGGGATAGAGTAATTAAAAGGGCAGGAGGAGTTTGTCTAAAGCCTTGCATCAAAGAAAGTATCAAGGCTAATTCATGTGACAATGCAGAGGCCTAATGGATAGAACTTTTGGAAGGTTAGAAAATGACCAAGTAATTCAGTCATCATTGGAGTATGGAATAAAGCACTTCTATTAGTGAGGAGTATAAGATACAGTTACTCTTACAAATGGAAATTGCGTCCAAATCATGTCAGGTTATAATTATGGGATTAGAGAGGACATGGGGAGTGCAAACAGTAAAAGCATTGTGTGTATGTTGAATGAGAACCTTGTTCCAATTGGTACACGAACTAGCATGATAAGATTCTCTATTAGATATGGTAATCACTAATATTTCTGCATTAACTGGTTATATTAGTGCAGATGCAGGTTTGGGGAATAGTGATCATAATATGGTTACTTTTGAAATCATGTTGCACAGACAACAAAATAAAGGAGCAAAAAATGATGACAACAAAATGTTATCATGTTAATATGCTTGTTAAGGTTCTCATCATCCAGTTCATGGTATATCTGTTGTATTCAGTTAGATCAACTGGACTTGAAGTTTAGTTCTTGAAGACGTTTTGATAGTCATCCGACTGGCTTTCTCAATTCAGAATGACTGTACAAGAATCTGTGGCAATTATGTACCCTGGAAAATCCCAATTAGCATATCACAGCCAGGTGTTAAGGGTGTGATTGGATAGTGGCTAAGAGGTGTTATAGGAACGCCCAGAGTAAAGTGTCCAAACAGTATTTACATGGCAGACAGTTGGTGTCGACACCCCCCCACCTCTATTTAGGCTTGGTTTCTTTATTTTCTCATAAATGGCCTCCTTAACACCTCTCTTGAACCAGTCACGTTCCTTTGCCAATATGTTAACATTACAATCTTCAAGGTATGTCCTTTATCCTTAAGATGCAGGTACATGGCTGATTCCTGACCCGAGGAATTGGCTCTTCTGTGCGTGCTGGGCCATACGTTGATGCAGTTGTGTTTGGTCTCCCCCACATACAATCAGAGCATTCTTCACTGCGTTGCATATATGATATCACTCTTCAACTGCACTGCTTTGCGTATATGATGTTGCTTATCTTGAGTTTCGGTATTGGGTCTTTCGGATGTACCAATTGCTGCCTCAGTGTGTTGTTCGGTTTAAAGCAGACAGGGATACGGTTGTTTATTGAAAATTCTCTTAATTTCTCGGAGGACCCCTGCTACATATGGGATGACCATGTCTCTTCCTCCTGTCTTGCTTTTCCCCTTCAATGTTGGTATTCGTGTTCTTTTCTTTCCTTCTACTTCTTTGACAAAGGCCCAGTCTGGATATCCACAAGTTTTAAGGGCTCCTCTGAGAGTTTCATTTCTTTAGCCTTCGCCTCTGTGCTAGTGGGGATGTTCTCAGCTCTGTGTTGCAGGGTTCTGATGACACCAGTTTGTGATCTAAAGGGTGGTGGGAGTCAAATCAAATACTGATCTGTGTGTGTTGGTTTTCTGTAAACCTACTTCCAGTTTACCATTTTCCTTAACTTCTACCAAGCAGTCCAAGAAAGCCAGTTTGTTGTTTTGTATCTTCCCTTGTAAATTCGATGTTTTGTCTACCGCATTAATGTGTTCTGTGAAAGCTTGTACTTCCTTCTGGTGGATTTTAACCAGGTGTCATCCACATATCTGAACCAGTGGCTGGGTGCTATGCCCTTAAAGGTATTAAGTATCATGTTAAGTGACACTATGCTGTTAATTGGGAGGTTATTTTATGGGGCTTAAAACAGAAGTTAAATAGAGTGCGTTTAAAAGTCCGCCTAGCAAATATACATCACAATTTATTCCTCTGATAAGCAAAAAGTAAAGTGAATAATATTAAAACATCTGTGTTATAATAAAATGGTTAGTGCGAGATGGTATTCATCCCAGGATTCCCAGGATTCAAAAGAGCTAATTCAATAGTTTGCCAGACCCCTGTGTTCAAATATTTTTGGATATGTTCATTTCTGTTCTTGTTCCAAGATGACTGGCATTACTGATATTGTACCTATACCGCTGTAACTGAAAATAGGGCATTAACCAAGGAAACCGGAGCACCCTGGGTATCTTCAAAAGTAGAAAATCTTTATTCTATACACGCATATCGACACGTTCGGCCCTTACCGGGGCCGTTCTCAAGCATAAGTGCAGTGAAATCAATACATCGAGATATATATATATAAATAAATTTATATATATATTATATATATATATTTATATATATAGATATATATATATATATATATATTATATATATGAACTGTGATGAAACCGTTTATTCCTATTTCCAGTTGTGTATATCGCAGCACCAAGCTGGTGCATTACTGATGATATAAGCAATTATATGGACTTGGCTCACTCTCCCTCCCTCCCATATTGTTATTTGTTGTTGGGTTATATTATCATATGTGTATAGGTGTAGGGGGCACAATATATATCCAGTGTTTTTGATATAATTAGTTATGTACATATGTATCTGTATGGTGTTGGTATACAGATATGAACAATACTTTTGATAGCAACCAATAAAACAAGGTATATTGCTAAATGATGTTGATGTTTTCTTAGTCGGGTGCTCTTTAAGGGTGGGTTCATTAATATCTGGACCATTTTTTTAGAGATAGTCTGCCACAATGCATGCTAGCTGGATAAACGGAAGTTAACAAGCAGTATTTCTCACATGTAAGTAAATGTAACTTACTACAGAATAATCTACACTGTAGGGTTGTACTGTGGGAGAAATGTTTGTTCTTCTATAATATGCAAATATAATAGTTGATATATTCCATTCTATTGGGCGGTTGGCCATGTAGACTACCACAAAAGCATTAAAACTAAATGGTAAGTGATCATTCTCTTAATTATACCCACAAAGACTAAAAATAAGACTTCTGGGTAATTTAAATGTTTCCACGTTAGCCCTTGAGCAAATGCTCTACTTTTTTGAGGCTTTTCACATAATAAGGCAACTTGATTTGTGTACAATCTTACTCACTTACAACAAGCATGTGAGGTTTAGTCCTTTTGTAGAAGCTGATACTTCTTTGCTATATAGAGTATCTTGTGTGGGTTTTTTTGCTTTTATGTTTTTTTCAATGCTTGTCACATTGTTTATTGTGGGGAATTTGCCCTATCACAGCCCTGATTTGCTGGGTCCCCTCTTAGGCAATAGGTTGCTCCTATAAGGGGCGGGGCTGAAAGGACAGAACATTCAGCCAATGAGTAAGAGCTACATGTAGCTCAAAACGGTAAGGCAAGTATGTTTGTTGTTTGTGGCTTTCATGGCCAAATACATTTATTTTTGCTTTTAACCACGTGAAGTATCCCTGATTTGGGGGAGTACCGGTACCGGGTGCGCATTTTGAGATCCCTGTTGGGGACGACTACACAGATATGAACCTAGGTGAAGGGTTCGGGGCGAGCGGCACTCGGACCACTGTGGGAAGCGGTGAGTATTGTGAACCTATTTGTCCCGATATTTAACTAATTAAGTGAAAGGCTCGGGGTTTGTTACAACAATACAATGAGGGACAGATTTCTTTAATAAATATGCGGTTTAAGTCTTTGTTTCTAATGTAATGAATCAATTATTATTATTAAAACTTCAGGTTGGATGTGAAAATTTGGATAGAAAAACTGGTTTTAAAGTCGCACCTCCTAGTGAAATCAATAATTTATTATAACCACTCATCAAAAACAGTGTTCGGGGAGAATGTGCCCCCTTCTTCAGGGGATGACGATTAGGATCAGTCGTAGTAATAAAAAAAAAAATCAGACAAATGAGACACTGTTGTAGTAATGAATGGATGATTACAATCGGGAGGTTGAAAAATAACCCCACAATGGAATTCAGATGTATCTTGGAAAGATTGGTGGAGGAAAGAGCGAGTTTTCGGATAATAGACAAATATATGATCGACTTTTTGGTTCCCATACATCAGTAATCCCATATTCCTCCATCTTTCCAAGATCCATAAGAATGAACTCTTTCCTGAAGGGAAGACCTATTGTAGCGGGCATAGCCTCTCTAAATGAGGGTTGTCCAAACTTAGGGATCTCCTACTTCAACCGGTCGTTAAGAGGTTACATTTCTATGTAAGATAACTACTCACATTTTAAGTATTTGTGTTATATGGGGAATGATATATACGTTAGCCACAGCAGATGTGGTGTCACTCTACTATGTATCCCACATTCATAAGGATGAATACAGTATCTATTCACAAGAGTGGAATATATTTATCTTAGAAGCTTTAACGTTTATTAACTCACAATTATTTCAGTTTGATGGCTTGTTCTACATAGTGTTATGGGACATTGATGGGGGCAAAATTCTCCCCCACATATGGCAATCTGTTTATGGGGTGATGGGAGGAGAAGTGTCTATTTTTGTAGTCCTTTTTGTAGAGCTGATACTTCTTTTTTAGATAGAGTTATCTGTGTATCTTGTCACATGTGTTTTATTGTGGGGATTTGCCCTATCACAGCCCTGATTTGCTTGGGTCATCCCTCTTAGGCAATAGGTTGCTCCTATAAGAGGCGGGCTGAAAGGACGGAACATTCAGCCTATTTATAATGTTTGTTGTTTGTGGCTTTCATGCAGAATAAATATAATTTTTGCTATATTTTCACATCATTGTACCAGCCCACACATAAGGTATAGCATTTGTTCAAGAGCTATATAGAAGCATGGAATTACCCAGAGTACCCAGAAGAAGTTTGGACAGTAGTAACCAGAAGTACTTTTTATGTTACTTAAAAAAAAAAGAGGATAATAATAAACATTTGAGAGAGAACTACCCCCTAATATTAGTTGGTTGCCCCTAAGGGTTAAATCCATTCTCAGTATGTTCTGAGATAATGGGGTATACATTTAATTTCTATGATCCATAATTAAAGTTATATTCACACTTCAATTCAGGTATTAAGGTGATATTATGTGTTTTGGGTGGTATATTTTCTTTAAGCAATGCTGTAATTTTTAAGCGATACGTTGATGAAATAGTCCTCATAGAGTTATGCATTACTTTAAATGATTTTGTCTGTGGATTAATTGTCTATTATTCAAATACTTTTCATGCCCAATTTCTTGGATAGTCTCCATGGGAAGGCCTAGTGATTCAAACAAAGTAACTGTAGTCTTCTACAATGTATTTACTCGTATTATTTACAATGTTAAATAGTCTATTTCTGCAATGGGTAATGCTGATGTCTGGATGTATAATGAAAAGTCCATATGCACACTAATCCCCAGGTGAGTGCAGAGAGTCCGATCCCCTACTTCAGAGGAACAAGGCAATCAAATAGATACAAGGTGGACGGCACTCCAAAGTGGAACGTTTATTATAGCCAAACATCAACAGAAAATACGACGTTTCGAGGGTAACACCCCCTTCATCAGGTGATGTGAACAACAAAGTGCGGGCTTAACTAGCCTAGTGCCAATACAAAGGAACACCCCTAGAGGGTGTGTCCTTAAACATTGCCATAAAGACAGTGGTATAGTGAAATCAAACTTAAAAATAACATAGAATGTCTGTTATATAAAATACAATACTGGATGGGCTAAATAAAAGCCCCAGATGTATAAAAAAGATAAAAGTGCGTATGTAAAAATAGCTAAAAATAATACAGTAAAGGCCAACAAATCTCAATGTCCCATAATACAAAGAGGTGGGAATACTCGTGTGTAAATACTAGTGTATAAAAGTGTAAAGTGCCTTAAAGTGCATAGATAAAAATATACAATATAAATAACGAGACATAAAATAGATCTTATCTGGTAACAATTGTTTCAATTTTGAGGAAGTCCCAATATCAGTGTATAAAAGTGTAAAGTGCCATAATAGTGCCATAAATAAAAGTATACATATAAAATAACATGAGACAAAAATGATCTTATCTGGTACATTGTTTCAACTTGAGGAAGTCCAAGAGCGAATGTGTCTGCAGGAAATTCTTAAAGTCCATGGTTCATATTTGAATAAGTCCACTAGATGGCGTGAGAAAGCAGACAAAAGTGAAACAATGAGAAGACACTGTGTGCAAGACCACAGTATTTAATGCAACATACAAAAAAGCATTTGTAAACTAATGTGAACATGATGACCAGATATATCAACATGTATCAGAACAATATTACAAAAAAGCAGACAGTTAATTTTTCGTTATACATGGGGAGACAGTGTCTGTAGTTTTGAGTCCAAACAACATTCCCTTTGTAATAATTTATATCATGGTCCCCACCCTAGGTTCTTTGGGTAACTACCTCCAGTATGAGCCATCTCAGTTGTGAGGCTC
This sequence comes from Hymenochirus boettgeri, assembly GCA_019447015.1. NCBI lineage: Eukaryota > Metazoa > Chordata > Amphibia > Anura > Pipidae > Hymenochirus > Hymenochirus boettgeri. Next base: position 21,507 of record JAACNH010003680.1, read on the forward strand.
GTGTCTATTGATGAAAATGTTTGCTTACTGACGTCTCGTATCTCTTTTTTTCCTGTGCCATCATAGTTAGTGATGTCACGTTTGTGTTCCCCAATTCTAAGCCGTGCCTCTCTTTTGGTTTTCCATACATATGCTTTGCCACATGGACATTTTAGAGATGTAGAGTAACATTACTAGTTCTACATGTGGCATAGTCCCTCAGTTTAATTTTGTTCACTGTAGGGGATGTGAAATGCTTTTGCCGCGGCAGGGATATGTCCTATTGAGACTGCTTATAAATGATTGCGGTACTGTTTTGGGGAGCATCAAATCAGTACGTGTGAGCACATTACCAAGGTTTAGCTTCTTATAGGAGAATAGGGGGGGGGGGGGGGGGGGGGGGTTAAATAAGGCTCCATATTCAGGACGATTGCTGATCGCCAATTTCTCTAACAAATTTTGAATACTGTTGGATATGGTTGGAGAAATAGATACAAAATGGAACCCTATCTGTGTCAGAGTGGCCCTTCTTTCTGTAGTGGGAACTCTATTAGAGGTTAGGAGCCCTAGTTAGATCACTGGATAATTGCTTTTCGTTATAACCTCGTGCTAGAAATTTCTTTTTCATCTCCTCCATTCTATTATGTGCACCGATATCCTCTTGTATATTCTACGAAATTCTCAAAAATTGACCTAAAGGTAGTCCCTTAAAACACTATCGGCATGGTGGCTGGTGGTGGAGCATATTGTCTATCGGTGTCCTTAAGTAGAGATCGTGGACTATTATTGTTACCCGTTTTGGTGAATCTAACACATCAGATAATTAACACAATGCAAAATCCACTGTACTGTAAACTTGAGAGTAGGCTGCACATTAATTATATATCACACAAATCAGAAGTAACGTTGGGTCACGTCCCATACAAAAAAAACACACTCATCAACTAACCCTGGACATAGTGCTGTTATAAGACGTTTAAACAACCGTTTAGAAAAGGCATAAATTGATTTTCAAAATTAGTAAAAAAGAGGTTAGATATGCAGGTGCAAAATTAACGACCATGCTGGTTCTGAGCCGTAGATACCAGGAAAATGTTTTAAAATCGAAAGAATTGTTTTAAGGCAGATGGTAAGTAAATCAAGGATGAAATAAACAATCTATGGTCATAGCTGAAGTCCAAAAGTGCATGCTCCCATAACCAAATAATCCTTCATCGTGCGGGATTGAGGTTATATAATGCCTCTGTGTCCATAGTACGCAATAGCTTACTTTCCGTTAAAATCAGTAATATTTTCAAATTAATTACGAAAGCTGTAGTGTCTTTAAGGCATTTTTGTCAGTATGTACTATGGGCTGAACTTGAAGGAACAAATCGATGTAAATTCCAATGGTTGCAAAAGGGGAGCCCACACCAGATACAATAGGACGGCCTGGGGGGAGGTGGTGCTCGTGATGGATTTTAGGTAGGAGATATAAAACGGGGAGCACGTGGATTATCACACACGAGAAAGTCTTTAAACATGTTTATCAATGATCCCCATATGAATGCTTCAAAATGACACTGTCTACCTCCTTCTTGATTTCAAGCGGTAGGGTCCTGTAATGGGGTGTTATGTGTCTATGTTTAGTGAGTTGTCTCTCCGCTCCGATGATAAATATTCCTTGTAATCCATAAGACCGTTAGCCCCTCCCTTGTCAGCCTTCTTTAATGATAATCCCTTTAGTTTTTTTAAGTTTTGTAAGGTCTCAAATGTCTTTTTTAGTTAGTTATGATGAGGTGGCTTAGAATGCCAAGGGAAGACTTTTAACTTTTTGTTGGACATATTATTAAAGGTGTCGAGGTGGTGTTGGTAATGTGGGTAGGAATGTGGATTTCTTTCTGAATTGGGGTGGCGGGGGAGCGATGTTCTTGTAAAACACAATTTAAGTTAAAACTTTAAATTAAAAAAAATTTTTATCTTTTTAATGCTGATGTGGTCCTGGCATCCATATCCAAGAAGAAATGAGTGTAGTAGCACAACATCCTCCCAATATTTCCATGGTCTATGTTGGGGGGTGGCTGTAAAATATCAATTCATTGACAGAAATAACATTTGTGTTTGGGGACATTTCCTTATCATTTCCCTGGTGTTATTACACAGTATTATTTGCTTGTCCATCTGATATTACATCTGTTGGTCTATGGCTGCTTTATGTGGTGTATGCACCAACACTTTCACTCTGTGAGTTTAGTTGGAGCCATACAACCTGATGCACCGAGAGCCGCTATTGGAACCCAGTGCCAAACACTGTAAAAGTTATATGCTGACGGCGGCCTCTCAGTGCATCTCTAAGTGCCGCAATAGAATGCTGCTTTTGACATATAAACATTGCTTGCGGCGGCAGTGCGGTTTAAGTGAAGTCATGCTAACCAATATAACAAACAGGAGCAGTGCGCCTCTTGATGCATCAACCCTGTTTGTCTCCCTGTATTGTGTTACTGCCAGGGGTCATATTTCATACATGTGTGGGTACTGAGCCCTCTGTCTGGGGCCTGAATCAATACATTTGTTCACCTAGATTGTATAAAAAGCACTTTCATTTATATTGGTAGTCTGCTCCAGGAACCTCCAATTACTTTTATGCTCTTATATCAGGATAGATCTTGGACCAAATTAAACTGTTTTGGTGGGTATCTGGAGATCAATTCCAGTGTCTAATACTTTGGCATTCATCGGATTTACTTGTGCATTTGCAAACTAACAAGTCCAGTCCGGCCTCTTTATTTTGCAATAATTAACTGCAAGGGCGTAACTAGAAACCAGTGGGCTCCTTGCAAAATTTGGGCCCCAAACCCAATTACAACGCTCCCGCCAAAGCCCTTATAAATGGATAGATATATAGATAGATAGATAGATAGATAGATAGATAGATAGATAGATAGAGAGATATATGATAGATAATAGATAGATAGATAGATAGATATATGATAGATAGATAGATAGATAGATAGTAGATAGAGATAGTAGATAGCATAGATAGATAGATAGCGAGATAGATGGATGGATAGATAGATAAGTGGATAGATAGATAGATAAGAGAGATAGAAATGGATAGATAGTAATAGATAGATAGATAGATTAGAAGATAGATAGATAGATAATGGATGAATGATAGATAGATGATGGATAGATAGATGATAGAGAGATAGATAGATAGATAGATAGATAGATATTAGATAGATAGATAGATAGATAGATAGATAGATAGATGGATGGATGGATGGATGGGATGGATGGATGGGATGACGGACGGACGGACGGGACGGACGGACAGACAGACAGGACAGACAGACAGACAGACAGACAGACAGATGATGAAGATAGAAGATAGATGGATGGATGGATGATGGATGGATGGATGGATTAGACAGACAGACAGACAGAACAATAGATAGATAGATAGATAGATAGATAGAAGTAGATAGAATGTAGATTGATAGATAGATAGATAATTGTAAATATACAAGAAACAATTATAAACCCAACAGAAAATAGTGTGTAGTAGTGTAAATATTGCTACATATTTGTTGATATCTGTACAGACAATCAATTTGATTTTTTAGCTGATATATTTGAAATAGTCATTTAAGAAATATGCGGTTATATGTTAGTTTATGTTCTGTTCTCCAGTTTATAACTGTTTATTGTTATCTTTCCTCTTCGATTAAAAAAAAACAATCAGGTTTTCTATCTGAGACAGTACATTTTCTCTTTTGCGTCATTTGTAAAGCAAAGAAAAACAAGTAAATGTCATTTTTGGGTACTCCTTCTTTTTTCGATGAATAAAAGGTTTTTATCGTTCTAGAGTAATTTGATGAAACGTTTATGAGGTCTTTATACATTTAAAAGCAAAAAATAGTTTTTTCCCATTTTCTTGGACTCTTAATTTATTGGAGTTGAATGTTTCTTACTCACCATAATGTCAATGATAGATACTGGCTCTCTGCCATTTCATTACATTATGCAACATCATGACCAGTAGGTATTTCTCTTTCCTAGTAATATGGATTTGGTTACTTGCATTTCTTGTTAACTTTGTTTGTTATATTTTTTCTCACGTTACCCAGGGGTCTGTGGGTGCAACACCCTAATAACGTTATTGTGATTATGTTCCTCTTCCTGCTCAGATATGTACATGTGGGAAATACTAACAACGGTGTTAATTATACTGCCCTTCACTTACCTTTATTGATATGATGTCATCATAATTAGTATAATCCTTTCCTCCTGAGGATCTCTACCAGCACTGGGAGGACAGAAAGCCTTCTCCACCGTATCTCCCACTCACTGTTGTCTGCACATATTATGGGATACCTGATTGCTAAATATCAGTTCCATCAAAGGGTCAGTTGTCATCCAATATTAATAAAATGATTTTCTTATATACACATTGGGTGACACCATATTCAATCCAATAATATACAGCATTAGAATTCTACCAGTCTGTTGACCAAGTTGTTGATGATTCTACCTGATCACATAGAGCCTCAGTAAATACCTCTACACCCTAGAAGGATTAACAAACGCATCTATGGGGGGGAAATTAAATTTCCCAGATGTTGTATAATTCCCTTTCATTGGTATATGGAACAACACCCTGTGGTGTCTTCACATGTTCCCACACTCCTCTGCTTGTTATTCCTAGCAGCTAGAGTCAACTAAATTTCAGTGTATAGGAAAGGGAACACTCTGCTTTAGTGACTTTATTCTCAAGCATTTACAAAGTGACCATAGGTGCAGTTAAATATGGTTTAAAAAAACAAAACAAAACAACATTTAGTCAAAAAAAAACTAAATGGGTAAAAGTTCTGTCCATCAATATGAAGCTACCAATGTCTAAGTGATTTGTAAAATCCATGTGTTTGTGCAATTTTCTCCATCACTGCCAATATATAGAGAAGATATTGTTCACTATAATGGAATAGGGTGTAATATGGATCCAGTTGTGGAAACAATTGCACAAAACACATGAATTTACAGATCCCTGTGGACATTGGTTGCTACATACACACAAGAGGAAGGGTCAGGAGAAAGGGAGGGAAGAGTTTGGGCAAGAAGAAACGGTATTAAGATGGTGATCAGAAAGCAGGAAGGGGTTGCTTGGAAAAGATGAGAGGTTTTTAGACAAGATCGAGAAGTGGCCTCCGTTATGGTTATGGTATTTATCCTGCTGAAGATCAAATGAGGATGTTTAAAGGGTAATTGTGGTCCAAATATGACTTTAGGTAAATTGACAGGTAATTGTTTTCTTGAGTATTTACTTGATTATTTTCTTAACATAATTTTGAAGATATTTCATTTTTATAGTTGATATGGCGAGCAGCATCACCAAGATCCCTGGCATTCTGCTCTTGAAATCACGGGACAGCCCGCTTCCCGTGTCTCTCCTCCATTAAAGGAAAGACAGAAAATTTACACACTTACCCACTCTTGCTCGGTGTGCGTTAAAATAGGAAAGAAGGATTGCCAAACCCTCCTTCATGACCTCGAGGAGTTAGGTTATGAAAGATGGGGACCTCTGAGAGCGGGAGAGAGAAAACAGAGGACATCATAGCGGAGACATATTCAGAGAGCAAAGTTCAGCTAAGGGCAAGGAAGGTGTGAACATCTTTAGAACAGAAGAAGTCATGAATAAAAGGGAACATTAAGCAAAGCACAGGAGAAAGGCAGATATATAACCATGGGATAGAAGAACACAAATAAAAGGTTAAAGGGTGTCGGAACAACAAAAAGGGGAAGGGAGAGGAAAGGGGGGGGGAGAGTAGGGCAAGAATAGATAACTGAGATATTACCGGGGCCAGGATTAGGGTACATCCCCAGCAACAAAAGGAGGTAGTAGTAAGAGAATAAACAGAGGCAGGATAGGCAAGAGGAATTGAGTGTGTCTTTTATATATGTTTGCCAGAATAAGGAAGTTGTGTTAGTGAGCAGCGATATAAAGATGGGAGGGAACAGGGAATGGAGGTAATGAAAAGAGATGGAAAGATATAAATGAGTGAGGAAAAGTAGTATGGATTAGAGAAATGAAGATGAAGGGAGAGATGAACTAAGCTAGGGAATAGGGTAAAAAACCTCCATATAACAGCAAGGGGTTAGGGATCTCCATATAACAGCAAGGAGTCAGGGATCTCCATATAACCGCAAGGGGGT
>JAACNH010003681.1:0-17500 GCA_019447015.1 Hymenochirus boettgeri
TCTCACCCGTGATTTAGAATGCATGTCCACTCATACTCACATGTGATGTTCTCCCCTGTGATTTAGAATGCATGTCCACTCATACTCACATGTGTATGTTCTCCCATGTGATTTAAAATGCATGTTCACTCTGTTCACATTGCTACGGTCTCCCATGATTTAGAATGCATGTCCACTTAAACTCACATGATTAGGGTCTTACCTGTGATATAGAATACATGTCCACTTAAAACTCACATGTCTATGGTCTGACCTATGATTTAGAATGCATGTCCACTTAAACTCACATGACTATGGTCTCACCTGTGATTTAGAATGCATGTCCACTTAACTCACATGACTAGATCTCACCTGTGATTTAGAATACATGTCCATCATTCTCACATGACTATGGTTCACCTGTGATTTAGAATGCATGTCCACTCATTCTCACATGACTATGGTCTCACCTGTGATATTAGAATGCATGTCCACTCATTCACATGACTATGGTCCACCTGTGATTAGAATACATGTCACTCATTCTCACATGACTATGGTCTACACTGTGATTTAGAATGCATGTCCACTCATACTCACATGACTATGGTCTCACCTGTGATTTAGAAACATGTTCTTAAACTCACATGACTATGGTCTCACCTGTGATTTAGAATACATGTCCACTCATTCTCACATGACTAGGTCTCACCTGTGATTTAGAAGCATGTCCACTCATTCTCACATGACTTTGGTCTCACTGTGATTTAGAATGCATGTCCACTCATTTCACATGACTTTGGTTCTCACCTGTGATTAGAATGCATGTCCACTCATTCTCACATGACTACGGTCTCACCTGTGATTTAGAATACATGTCCACTCATTCTCACATGACTATGATCTCACCTGTGATTTAGAATACATGTCCACTCATTCTCACATGACTATGGTCTCACCTGTGATTTAGAATGCATGTCCACTCATTCTCACATGACTTGGTCTCACCTGTGATTTAGAATGCATGTCCACTCATTCTACATGACTACGTCTCACTGTGATTTAGAAGACATGTCCACTCATTCTCACATGACTATGGTCTCACCTGTGATTTAGAATGCATGTCCATCATACTCGCATGACTATGGTCTCACCTGTGATTTAGAATGCATGTCCATCATACTCGCATGACTATGTCTCACTGTGATTAGAATGCATGTCCACTCATACTCACATGACTAGAGTCTCCACCTGTGATTTAGAATGCATGTCCACTCATACTCACATGACTATGGTCTCACCTGTGATTTAGAATGCATGCCACTCATACTCACATGACTATGGTCTCACCTGTGATTTAGAATGCATGTCCACTCATACTCACATGACTATGGTCTCACTTGTGATTTAGAATGCATGTCCACTCATACTCACATGACTATGGTCTCACCTGTGATTTAGAATGCATGTCCACTCATACTCACAATGACTATGGTCTCACCTGTGATTTAGAATGCATGTCCACTCATACTCTGCATGGCTTATGCTCAGGTAAAAAGGGAAATGGAAAAAAAGAAAAGGGCTTTTAAAATTTTGAAAGCAGAAGGCACAGAACAGGCTTACAGGGACTTCAAAAGTTGTAATAAAGAGTGCAAGAAGAAAGCAATTAAACTAGCTAAAATAGAAAATGAAATACGGATTGCCGAACAAAGCAAGTCCAACCCCAAGATGTTTTTTAAGTATATAAATGGTAAAAAATGAGGACTGAGAATGTGGGACCATTATAATAATGGAGCTGAGGTGGTTGTAGAGATGCCGAAAAGGCTAATCTGCTAAACCGTTTTTTACATCGGTTTTTACTGTTGAGAATCCTTACAGTAGGGATTGTAACAATGTGCAGGGAGGAAATGAAGAGTCTTCACATTGGAAACAGAGGATATGGTACGGAATCAAACTAGAACAAAGTTAATATCAATAAAGCGCCAGGACCAGATGGATTGCATCCTAGGATTTTAAAAGAGCTTAGTTCAGTTCTAGCAAGACCACTGTGTCTTCATCTTTTCAGATTCGCTTTTGTCTGGGGATGTGCCGCTGGATTGGAAAAAAGCCAATGTAATACCAATATTCAAAAAAGGTAGTCGTTCACAGCCTGGTAACTATAGACCTGTAAGCCTAACATCAGTGGTAGGGAAGGTGATGGAAACTTTGTTAAGGGATCATATCCTTGACTTTGTCTCCAGAGATCATCTTATAGTAGTAGTCAGCATGGATTTATGAGAAATAGATCATGCCAGACAAATTTATGGTTTTTATGAAGAAGTGAGTAAGAAGTTAGATTCAGGCACAGCTGTGGATGTGGTATATTTGGATTTTGCAAAAGCCTTTGATACTGTGCCACATAGGCGACTAATGATAAAACTGAGGACTGTTGGCCTTGAAGAAAACATTTGTTCATGGATAGAGAACTGGTTATTGGACCGCAAACAGAGAGTGGTGGTTAATGGAGCTACATCTATGTGGGCTAAAGTTCTAAGCGGAGTTCCTCAGGGTTCTGTACTGGGGCCGACTTTGTTTAATCTGTTTATAAATGACTTAGAAGGGGGCATTGAGAGCAAGGTCTCTGTGTTTGCTGATGACACTAAATTATGCAGAGCTTTGGAAACTTCCAATGATGTGCAAGTGCTGCAAGCAGACCTAGATAGATTATCAAAATGGGCAGCAGAATGGCAGATGAGATTCAATGTTGATAAATGTAAGGTGATGCATTTGGGATTAATAATCCCTGTGCCACCTACACCAAATAACTCTGTGTTAAGTGCATCTGAAATGGAAAAAGATTTGGGGTTCTGGTAGATAACAGACTTAGCTGAGCAAACAATGCCAGGGTAGCAACAGCTAGAGCTAGCAAGATATTGTCTTGTATAAGAGGGGAATGGAATCAAGAGAGAAAATATATTTTCCCTCTTTACAAGGCACTGGTAAGGCCACATTTGGAATATGCGGTGCAGTTTTGGAATCCCAATACAAAAGGGACATCTTGGAAATTGAGGCAGTTCAGAGAAGGGCAACTAAATTAATAAGGGGAAGGAGGGGCTTGAATATGCAGGCAGATTAGACAAGTTAGGGCTGTTTACATTGGAGAAGGGCGGTTGCGTGGGGACATGATAACCTTATACAAATATATTAAGGCCCATACAGTGAACTCTCTGGTGCATTGTTCATAATAGGTCATATCAGAGGACTCGTGGACATCCTTTAAGGTGGAAGAAAAGAAGTTCTTCAGGTTAGGAGAGGTTCTTACAGTAAACGGGTGAAAGTGTGAAACTGTGGAACTGTCTCCAGCAGAGGTGGTAATGGCAAGTTCATTGAATAACTTTAAAAAAGGCCTGGATAAGTTCTAAAACTAAAAAATATTGAGAATTACTGGTATTAATGCATATAGATCTGGTTGATCCAGGATACTTTCGATTGCCGTTTGGAGTCAGGAAGGAATTTTTTCCCCCTTTTTTTTAGCTGGGGTTTTTTGCCTTCCTCGGATCAACTGTTAGGTTAGGGTAAAAAAAAAAAAAAAAAAGGGAATAGGTTGGACTTGATGGACAAATGGCTTTATTCAACCTTAATTACTATGTTACTATGTTACTATGTTACTATGGTCTCACCTGTGATTTAGAATGCATGTCCACTAATACTCACATGACTATGGTCTCACCTGTGATTAGAATGCATGTCCACTCATACTCACAGGACATGGTCTCACTGTGATTTAGAAGTGAGACATAGGCAGCCAAAGGTTTCTCTCTTTGTAATGAAATCGAGTGCACTCTCTAGCCCCTGGACTGTTAATATCGGTAGTAGATGGGCCAAAAATCTTCTCCTGCATCACAGGATCAGACTCTTAACATCTATTAAAATAGTAGGAGCTGCAAAATAAATAAATAATAATGCAATATTCAATATGAGTTTCCATTCCTATTTACCCATCAGTTCATTCCATAGGGAAGATTCTATAATGTAATAGAATATGGAGGAAAATATTATAAATTTTATTATTTCCTAGACTTTCACTCCTAGACACTAATGGGGCTATATGGAGGATTCAGACTAGGGAGTACTAGGAAAAAACAAACACTAAGGGGATTTAATAAAAGTTCTTATCGTCAAAAATGGTGCTAATTTGGCCCAACCAATCAGATGTTAATTTTCAAATGTACATAAGATCTGATTGGTTGGGGCAAAATAAGCACCTATTTTAACGATAAGAACTTTTATTAAATCTCCCTGTTATTGTCTGTGCAGCAACCCATGTAACCAGTAAAACTTCTCTGGTAACACTGGAGTCTGGGATAGAACCCTGCAAGTAGTTTGTATGTTCTCCTATGCTTGTGGTGGGTTTTCAGGTACTCAGTCCCCCCACCCTAACAATCATAAGGAAATACGATAGGTGTTTTGGTGAGAAATAAAGTGATGGATTGTAAGCTCTTTGGGGTGGACCTGATGTAAATGCATCAATGTAAGTGTTAAACAAAATGGAAATGTTGGCGCTATATTAAATCCTATAGTACTTTAGTTGTTCTGCCTATCTGTAAGAGTGGAGTGTTACTTACATACCTAAAAACTGTATTGATGCACTAAAGGGCTGATGCAATATGAGGTTCAAAAGTTTGTCAGTGCTATTTATTTGCTGCAACCAATCAAATGTTAGATCTATACTTGGTTACAGCAGTTAGATTGGTGTATAGTGACTCATAATAAACGTTGCAGTAATACAGGTAAGTGCACATATAATCTGCAGTCAGTACTGCATTGTTATTGCCAAAGAAAGATCTTGGGTTTTGGTGGATAACAAGCTTAAAGGTAGCAAGCAGTGCCAGACGGCAACAGCCAGAGCCAGCAAGATAGCATGGGTTTCCTCCGGGCACTCCGGTTTCCCCTACAATCTAAAGACTACTGATAGGTTGTATGTCAAATAAATGTGCTTAGATGTGCTCTTTGGGGCAGGGCCTGATGTGAATAATACATGTAATTGTAAAGCGTTGCACAAGATGTTGGCGCTATATAAATCCCAATGATAATAAAAATATTGTCTTGTATAAAGAGAGGTATGGATTCAAGGGAGAAAATGTAATTCTCCCTTTTACAAAGCATTGGTAAGGCCTCATTTGGTATGCAGTGCAATTTTGGAATCTGTGTACAAAAAGGACATCTTTGAAATGGAAAGGGTTCAGAGAAGGGCAACTAAATTAATAAGGGGATTGGGGGAGCTGAATATGAGAGGAGACTGGAAAAGTTACAATTATGTACGCTGGAGAAAAGGCGTTTTGTGGGGATATGATATGTGTATAAATAACATTAACGGCCATACAAAAACTATTGGGGCATTGTTCACCAATAGAACATTGTCAGAGGAACGGGACATCCCTTAGACTTGAAAGAAAAAAGGTTTAGCTTCAAGCTCGAAAGGGTTTTTCACTGTGAGAACGGTTAAGCTATGGAAACTGTCTTCCAGTGGCGTTGTTATGGCATTGCATTGGTCAGTTTAATAAAAACTGGATGGGTTTCTACAAAAGGAATGTACAAGTTACTGGTTTGATACATAAAGTAGAGTTGGGAAAGGTTTGGTCACTGTGAGAACGGTAAAGCTATGGAACTGTCTTCAAGTGGATGTTGTTTATGGCAGGTCATTGGTCAGTTTAAGAAAAAGCTTGGTGAGTTCTACAAACAAGGAAGTTACAAGTTAATGTATTGATACATAAAGTAGAGTTGGGAAAGGGTTTGTCACTGTGAGAACGGTAAAGCTATGGAACTGTCTTCCAGTGGACGTTGTTATGGCAGGTTCATTGGTCAGTTTAATAAAAAGCTGGATGAGTTTCTACAAACAAGGAGTTACAAGTTACTGGTATTGATACATAAAGTAGAGTTGGGGAAAGGGTTTGTCACTGTGAGAACGGTAAAGCTATGGAACTGCTTCCAGTGGACGTTGTTATGGCAGGTTCATTGGTCAGTTTTAAAAAGCTGTATGGTTCTACAAACAAGGAATGTTACAAGTTATGGTATTGATACATAAAGTAGAGTTGGGAAAGGGTTTGTTCACTGTGAGAACGGTAAAGCTATGGAACTGTCTTCCAGTGGACGTTGTTATGGCAGGTTCATTGGTCAGTTTAATAAAAAGCTGGATGAGTTTCTACAAACAAGGAATGTTAAAGTTACTGGGATTGATACATAAAGTAGAGTTGGAAAGGGTTTTGTCACTGTGAGAACGGTAAAGCTATGGAACTGTCTTCCAGTGGACGTTGTTATGGCAGGTTCATTGGTCAGTTTAATAAAAGCTGGATGAGTTTCTACAACAAGGAATGTTACAAGTTACTGGTATTGATACACTAAAGTAGAGTTGGGAAAGGGTTTGTCACTGTGGAGACGGTAAAGCTATGGAACTGTCTTCCAGTGGACGTTGTTATGGCAGGTTCATTGGTCAGTTTAATAAAAAGCGTTGAGTTTCTACAAACAAGGAATGTTAAAGGTTACTGGGTATTGATACATAAAGTAGAGTTGGGAAAGGGTTTGGCACTGTGAGAACGGTAAAGCTATGGAACTGTCTTCCAGTGGACGTTGTTATGGCAGGTTCATTGGCCGTTTAATAAAAAGCTGGATGAGTTTCTACAACAAGGAATGTAGAGTTACTGGTGATTGATACATAAAGTAGAGTTGGGAAAGGGTTTGTCACTGTGAGAACGGTAAAGCTATGGAACTTCTTCCAGTGGACTTGTTTGGCAGGTTCATTGGTCAGTTTAATAAAAAGCTGGATGAGTTTCTACAAACAAGGAATGTTACAAGTATGGTATTGATACATAAAGTAGAGTTGGGAAAGGGTTGTCACTGTGAGAACGGTAAAGCTATGGAACTTCTTCCAGTGGACGTTGTTATGGCAGGTTCATTGTTCAGTTTAATAAAAGCTGGATTGGTTTCTAAAACAAGGAATGTTACAAGTTACTGGTATGAAATAAAGTAGAGTGGGAAAGGGTTTGTCACTGTGAGAACGGTTAAAGCTATGGAACTGTCTTCCAGTGGCGTTGTTATGGCAGGTTCATTGGTCAGTTTAATAAAAAGCTGGATGAGTTTCTACAAACAAGGAATGTTAAGAGTTACTGGGATTGATACATAAAGTAGAGTTGGGGAAGGGTTTGTCACTGTGAGAACGGTTGGTTAAAGCTATGGAACTGTCTTCCAGTGGACATTGTTATGGCAGGTTCATTGGTCAGTGTTAATAAAAAGCTGGATGAGTTTCTACAAACAGGAATGTTACAAGTTACTGGTATTGATACATAAAGTAGAGTGTGGGAAAGGGTGTTTGTCACTGTGAGAACGGTAAAGCTATGGAATGTCTTCCAGTGGACGTTGTTATGGCAGGTTCATTGGTCAGTTTAATAAAAAAGCTGGATGAGTTTCTACAAACAAGGAATGTTACAAGTTACGGGATTGATACATAAAGTAGAGTTGGGAAAGGGTTTGTCACTGTGAGAACGGTAAAGCTATGAACTGTCTTCCAGTGGACGTGTTATGGCAGGTTCATTGGTCAGTTTAATAAAAAGTGGATGAGTTTTCTACAAACAAGGAATGTTACAAGTTACTGGGATTTTACATAAAGTAGAGTTGGGAAAGGGTTTGTCACGTGAGAACAGGTTAAAGCTATGGAACTGTTCTTCAGTGGACTGTTATGGCAGGTTCATGGTCAGTTTAATAAAAGCTGGATGAGTTTCTACAAACAAGGAATGTTACAAGTTACTGGTATTGATACATAAAGTAGAGTTGGGAAAGGGTTTGTCATGTGAGAACGGTTAAAGCTATGGAACTGCTTCCAGTGGACGTTGTTATGGCAGGTTCATTGGTCAGTTTAATAAAAAGCTGGATGAGTTTCTACAACAAGGAATGTTACAAGTTATGGATTGATACAAAGTAGAGTTGGGAAAGGTTTGTCTGAGAACGGTTAAAGCTATGGAACTGTCTTCCAGTGGACGTTGTTATGGCAGGTTCATTGGTCAGTTTAATAAAAAGTGGATGAGTTTCTACAAACAAGGAATGTACAAGTTACTGGGATTGAACATGAAGTAGAGTTGGGAAAGGGTTTGTCACTGTGAGAACGGAAAGCTATGGAACTGTCTTCCAGTGGACGTTGTTATGGCAGGTTATTGGTCAGTTTAATAAAAAGCTGGATGAGTTTATACAACAAGGAATGTTACAAGTTACTGGGATTGATACATAAAGTAGAGTTGGGAAAGGGTTTGTCACTGTGAGAACGGTAAAGCTATGGAACGTCTTCCAGTGGACGTTGTTATGGCAGGTTCATTGGTCAGTTATAAAAAGTTGGTGAGTTTCTACAAACAAGGAATGTTACAAGTACTGGTATTGATACATAAAGTAGAGTTGATCCAGGAAATTTCCCATTGACACTTGAAGTCAGGGAGTCATAAATTTGGTGGGTTTTTTGCCTTCCTCTGGATCAACAGTTAGGCAGGAAATGAGGATATGCTAGATGGGTTGGACTGGATGGACGTATGCTTTATTCAAAATCACTACACAACACGTACATACATTAGTACTATATATATGTTACTGTACTATACTTACATACTGTACTATACTTACTATACTACTTACTTATATACTATACTATACTATACTATATGTACTATACTATACTATAATGTATAACATTACTATACTGTACTATACTGTACTATACTCTATACTGACTACTTACTTATGATCATACTATACTGTACTATGACTGTATACGTACTTATACATAGTACTATACTGTACTGTACGTACTGTACTATACTATATTACTGTACTGTCTATACTGTACTACTGTACTATACTGTTGTACTTACTGTATGTACTGTACTTAATCTGTACTATACTGTACTATACTGTACTATTACTGTACTGTACTGTACTTACATATAACTGACTATACTATACTGATACTATACTGTACTATACTATACTGTACTGTACTATACTATACTATACTGTACTGTACTGTACTGTACTGTACTATACTGTACTGTACTGTAATGTACTGTGACTGTACTATACGTACTGATACTATACTATACTGTACTATACTTGTACTGTACTGTTACTGTACTGTACTGTACTATACTGTACTGTACTGTACTGTACTTACTTTATATATTACTATACTGTACGTACTGTACTGTACTGTACTGTACGTACTATACTGTACTGTTACTATACGTACTATAATGTACTATACTGTACTTACTGTACCTGTACTGTACTGTACTGTACTTACGTACTGTACATACATAAGTTGGGATCAGGAACAATTCTTGCCAGTTACCCAAAGGTCTGTGTGTGGGAGAGCTAAATAAAACCTCAACAAGAACATTTGTGTAATATGTTGGTTGTGTAGACACTTAAGGACTGTTTCGAGCACATTGTCGTGCACCTGAGTAAACCTTACCTAGGGATTTGTAAGTTTTGGACTGTTTGGCTGGACTTACCAATATATTTTCCAATTCGTCCACCTGCCCCCAATTATAATTTTGCCATATTTCAGGAGTGCAGATACTTATGGAAATGCTTGTCATTGATTATTCTGCCCAGGTCTGGGGACTGCTTTGGATCTTCTCCATAGAAACCCTGAATGGTATCCTTTAAAGCATCTACAGCTTATCTTCTCATTCCCTCCGAGCAGAGATATAATCGGAGCGATACATGTCTGACAGCATTGAAGAATCGGCTCCAAGCTATGCGTCTAGCGGTATTCCCAAAATCACACTCATCATCCACATAGCACGGATTCTTCCCCCAAGTTCTAGTGTCACCGGAGTCAGGTACTTTGCAGCTGCAGTCATAACTATCTTGCCCACATGTGAATTTCCTGTAAGATAAGAAAAACAGGAATAGTTCATGCATTACTAGGACATTAATCTAGGACATTAATGTGAAATCATTACCAGCCAAATATGGGGGCAAAAACCCTCTTTTTTCAGGTTCCCACCAGAAAGAAACATAACCTGATGCTAAAATGCTGATCAGACCAGATGTTCAATGCCTCATGTTAAAGAATTATCATTATTGTCATTCATTGATCCATTTGTTCATTCATTGACACAACTAAACTTTGCTTTCAGAGATGAGCGAGTGCCATTCTATTCAGGGTCTAAATGAATCTTTAAAGCAATGTTGTTTCAATGACTGTGCCAATACATCACACTCCTTTGTACTGCATCCACGCCTAGTACAAGGGAGATGGAATGGGTTTTCCATCTGTCCGAACCACACTCCTTACTCGCACCACGCCTAGTACAAGGAGCTGGAAGGGTTTTCCATCTGTCCCTGGAACCAACTCCTTTCTACTCTGCAAATCCACGCTGTACAAGAGCATGGAATGGGTTTTCCATCTGTCCCTGGAAACCACTTACCTGCATCCACGCCTGAAGGGAGCATGGAAGGGTTTTCCATCTGTCCTGGAACCACATCCCTTACTCTGCATCCCACCTAGTACAAGGGAGCATGGAATGGGTTTTTCCATCTGTCCCTGGAACCACACTCCCTTACTCTGCATCCCACCTAGTACAAGGGAGCATGGAATGGGTTTTCCATCTGTCCCTGGAACCACCTCCCTATCTGCATCCACGCCTAGTACAAGGAGCATGGAATGGGTTTTCCATCTGTCCCTGGAACCACACTCCCTTACTCTGCCCAAGCCTAGTACAAGGGAGCATGGAATGGGTTTTCCATCTGTCCTGGAAACACACTCCTACTCTGCATCCACGCATAGTACAAGGGAGCATGGAATGGGTTTTCCATCTGTCCCTGGAACCACACTCCCTTACTCTGCATCCACACCTAGTACAAGGGAGCATGGAATGGGTTTTCATCTGTCCCGGGAACCACACTCCTACTCTGCATCCACAGCCTAGTTACAAGGGAGCATGGAATGGGTTTTCCATCTGTCCCTGGAACACACCCCTTACTCTGCATCACGCCGAGTACAAGGGAGCATGGAATGGGTTTTCCATGCCGGAAGCACCAGAGGAGTGTGATTTAGGTATTTGGCTTCTGGCTCAATGAATTCATTGAAGAACACAGAGAGGAAATTACCCCAAAGTCTCTGTTCCTTATTTGCATATAAGTAAGAAGAGATCTATACCTTATACTCTCCCTATTTTATTAATGTATTAGTCATATAAGACACTTCACACTGTAAAACCCAGGCCTGCATACACTGATGATGGCTCAGTAAAGCTGAAAACTGGTCTGTAGTTGTCTCTCTGGTTTTGAATTAGAATGCTGTTAAAGCCTCTTGGAAGGTGTAGCATTTCCTAAAGGGCTACCATGGAAATACCCAGAAGCCTATGTTCTTTTTGAAGAAAGGGACGGTAAGACGTATCTCTGTTACAATAATATAAATGTAGTAGGGCATCATGTAGTTAGTTATATGCCCAAAACATACATTACCCTTAAATGAGGAGGTGGCATAAACTGCATTAGTACGTTAGTATTAAGGCTAAGCAGGCTAATCTCCCTCTGTGCCTCCATTAGACATGTTATATCAGACACACGTCCATTTATTTCAAGTCTACTTCATAGCACAAACGCCATATTGAATTGTGTGCACGGCTGTAGACAGTAGATAAAGGAAGAAAAACCTGAAATATAAGTCATAAATATTGATATAGTAGATAAAGGTCAGTTCATGCATATTATATAGTATAAAGTCCAATAAAGTTATATTGTATTAGTTATAAAGTCATAAATAGTTATATTGTATATAAGATAAATCGGTAGTAATACAGTCATACACACAAGATATATATATATATATTATATATATATAATATATATATTAAAAAGTCATTAATAGTTATATTGTATATAAAGTCAGTTCATACATATATATAATATATAATATATATATATAAAGTCCATTAATAGTTAATTAGTATATAAAGGTCAGTCATACACACACACATATATATATATATATATATATATATATATATAAAAAGTCCATTATAGTTATATTAGTATATAAAGTCAGTTCATACATATATATATATATATATATAAAGTCCATAAATAGTTATATTAGTATATAAAGTCAGTTCATACATATATATATATATATATAAAGTCCATAAATAGTTATATTAGTATATAAAGTCAGTTCATACATATAATATATATATATATATATATATATATATAAAGTCCATAAATAGTTATATTAGTATATAAAGTCAGTTCATACATAATACTATATATAGAAGCTATAAATAGTTACTATTAGATATAAAGTCAGTTCATACATATATATAATATAAAGTCCATTATAGTTATATAGAATAAAGTCCAGTCATCATATATATATATATATATATATATATATATATATATATATATATTATATATATAAAGTCCATAAATAGTTAATTAGTATATAAAGTCAGTTCATACATATATAATATATATAAAGTCCATTAAGTTATATTAGTATATAAAGCAGTTAATATATATATATATATATATATATATAAACGTGGCAACGTTTCGGCCTGTGTCTGGGCCTTTCTCAGCCTTGAGAAAGGCCCCAGACACAGGCCGAACGTTGCCACGTTTGGTTGAATTAAACTTCATTGAAATTTCCTAGGAGTCTCTTACTATATCTTTGTTTATTATGTCTCTTTCAATCAACAGGAAGCACCTATATAACGTCACATAAATAGTTATCTTAATATAAAGTCCATTAATAGTTATATTAGTATATAAAGTCCATTATATAGTTATGATTAGGATATAAGTAGTTATACCATATTATATATATATATATATTTATATAGTTATAAAGTCCATAAATAGTTATATTAGTATAATAACATGTCAATATAAATAGTTATATTAGGATATTAGCCATTAAAGATTATTAGTTATAAACATTATACATATATAATATCAATTAAAGGTCCCTTACATGGTATATTAGTGCTATATAAAGCAGTTCATACAGCACACATTAGTATATATATAGAATAATATATAATAAAGTCCATAAATAGTTATATTAGTATATAAAGTCAGTCATACATATATATATATATACATATATATATATATTGATATATACTATGTATATATATATCATATAATAAAGTTCCAAAATAGTTATATTAGTATATAAGTCCATAATAGTATTAGTATAAAAGTCAGTCATAATATATAATATATATATATATATATATATATAAAGTCCATTAATAGTTATATTACTATATAAAGTCAGTTCATACATATATATATATATAAAGTCCATAAATAGTTATATTAGTATTAAAGTCAGTTCATACATATATATATATAAAGTCCATTAATAGTTATATTAGTATATAAAAGTCATTCATACATCTATGCGACCCCTCTTCTAGTATATATATATATATATCATAATATATATATAGTATATAAAGTCCATTAATAGGTATTAGTAGTAATAGTCAGTTCATACAGACATATATATATATATAAATAAAAGTCCATAAATAGTGATATAGTATATAAAGTCAGTTCATACATATATATGATATATATATAATATATATATATAATAGTATATATATATAATATAAAGTCTCCATTAAATAGTTATATTAGTAATAAAGTCCATACATAGTTATATCAGTATATAAAGTCCATTAATAGTTATATTAGTATATAAAAGTCAGCTCATACATATATATATATAAAAGTCCATAAATAGTTATATAGATATAAAGTAAGTTCATACATATATATATATATATATATATATATATATATATATAAAGTCCATAAATAGGTATTAGTATATAAAGTCCATAAATAGTTATATTAGTATATAAAGTCAGTTCATACATATATATATATATATAAACAAAGTCCAAAAGTTATTGTAAACATAAATAGTTATATTAGTTATAAGTCCATTAATAGTTATATTAGTATATAAAGTCCATAAATAGTTATATTAGTATATAAAGTCCAGAAATAGTAATATTAGTATATAAAGTCCATAAATAGTAATATTAGTATATAAAGTCAGTTCATACAATATATATAATATATATATATATATAAAGTCCATAAATAGTTATATTAGTAGATAAAGTCAGTTCATACATATATATATATATAAAGTCATAATAGTGTATAGTAGTGATATAAAGTCAGTTCATACCTATATAATATATCTATATATTAAAGTCCATTAATAGTTATATTAGTATATAAAGTCAGTTCAACATACATTAGATATATATATTTATATAAAGTCATAAATAGTATATTAGTTATAAAAGTCAGTCATACATATACTATATATATATATAAGTCCATAATAGTTATATTGTATATTAAAGTCAGTTCATACATATAAGATATATATATATATATATATATATCTCTATATAAAGTCCATTAAATAGTTATAGTAGATAATAAAGTCAGTTCATATATATATACTATATATATATATATATATGATATATATATATATATATATTATCAGAAATAGTCATATGCTCCACTAATCACCTGTGGGGCAAAAGCAATATCCCTACTTCACAGGGAACCAGGAATTCAAATAGAAAAAGGTGGCTGAATCCAAAATGAAAGTTTATTTCAAGCCAAAAATTCAAACGGCAATACAACGTTTCGAGGTGTTAACACCCCCTCATGAAGGGGGAGTTGGCTGAATAAACGTTCAATTTTGGAGGCAGTCCACCTTGTTTCTATTTATATAATATATATATAAAGTCCTATAAATAGTATAGATTAGGATATAAATCAGTTACATATATATATATATATAAAGTCCATAATCAGTTAATATTAGTATATAAAGTCAAGTTCAACGTATATATATATATTAAGTCCATCAATGTTATATTAGTATATAAAGTCAATGCATACATATATATATATCATATATAATATAAATAGTATATATATATCTAAAAAGTCCATAATAGTTATTAGTATAAAAGTCCATAAAAGTTATATTAGTATTTAAAGTCAGTTCATACACACACACTATATATATATATATATATTAGATATAAAGTCCATAAATAGTTATTAGTAATAAGTCAGTTCATACATATATTATATATATATATAATAAAGTCCATAATAGTTATATTAGTATATAAGTCAGTCATACATAATATATATATAAAGTCATTAATAGTTATATTGTATATAAATAAGTTCATATATATATATATATATATATATAATATAATATATATATACTATATATATACAAAGACATATAAACAAAGATAAGGAGCACTCCTAGGAATTTCAATGAAGTTTATTCAACACAAACGTGGCAAGGTTCGGCCTGTGTCCTGGGCCTTTTCTCAAGTCCATAAATAGTTATATTAGTATATAAGTCCATAAATAGTTATATTCGTATATCAAGTCCATAAATAGTTATATTAGATAATAAAGTCAGTTCATACCATATATAGATATAAAGTCATTAATAGGTATATTAGATATAAAGTCAGTTCATCACCACATCATATATATATATATATATATATATATAAAGTCCATAAATAGTTATATTAGTATATAAAGTCAGTTCATACATATATATATATAAAGTCATAATAGTTATATTAGTATATAAAGTCAGTTAATACATATATATATATATATATATATATAATATATATATATATATAAAGTCCATACATAGTTATCATCAGTATATAAGTCCATTATAGTTATATTGTATATACAGTCCATAAATAGTTATATTAGTAATAAAGTCCATAAAATAGTTATATTAGTATATAAAGTCATTAAAAAAAAAAAATAGTTTACATTAGTTATAGAAGTCAGTTCATACACATATAATATATATATATATATAAAAGTCCATAATATTATATTAGTATAAAAGTCAGTTCATACATAGATATATATATAAATTATAAATTATATATCTATATAGGATATATAAATAGGTAATATAAATTATATATATTATATTGTCCATTTAATAGGTTATATTAGTATATAAAGTCAGTTCTACACTATATATAAGTCAATAGTTTCTGGATGTATATAAGTATCTATACTAATTATGTTATAGTCCATTAACTAGATATGATTTATAAGTACCGATACCAACATATATTATGATATATATATAATTAGATATATTATGACTTTATATACAAGTCCTATAAACTATATTATATTTAATACTATTAACATTATATGATTTATCAGATTATAACTATTTATGACTATTTTATAAAGTCCATATAAATATTAATAGTATATAGTTATAATATATAGATACTAGTATGGTACTGAATAGATAATATACATTAGGTTACTTACATATGGTTTATCTATATACTATGGTTATATAATTGAATGATGCTTCTAATATATATTATATATAATATAACTATTAAGTCTATATTATATATCTATATATACTATATATATATATTATAGCGTTTATTCAAAATAATCATGAGATAGCACCTTAGTAATGAATAACTTCAAAATTTCCATATCAATGCGATTTGGTACATGCATTTTATTGCCCTATTGGACATTCTCCCATGTAAGTTCTTCAATATCGAGCTACAACAACCGTAGCACACTGGTTTTTGCCGATGCTCCCGGTCTGTAAAGGGCCTTTGCTCAACCTAGAAAGAGCCCAAGAACCAGGTAGACCGACACAGATTGGTCCAGTTAGCGTGACTAAATTCTTGAAAATGTCTAGCAGTGCCCTAATCTCGTGTTATACCGGTGTCTGTGCCAATTGCCGTTCAGTCACACGGAATGGTTCCCTTATCCCCAGAACGTGCCATAATAGATATTAAATAGGAAGTACCTCATTGTACTGCTTAGTAGATAATAGTTATACTAGTATAGATTATCGTGTCTACTATTATTCGAATATAGATCATCATCGAACGAATCCATACCATACGTAGTCCATTACTCTTATAAGTGATACATACAGGGTATATAATACATATTCCAACAATATTGCTGAATTAGTATATAAAGTCAGTTCAACATATTATAGCAAATATGTCAGTTGTATAGCTTAGTATAACTGTCCCATCATATGAGAGGACTATATATATACCGAGAATAGTCTCATTCTACACGTGAATCCCGTGGTCGCGTTAACTATCCTGGGGTATACACATATCTTTCCGGAACAGAATACATCATTTATTGATAGTTATCCCAAGGCTCTGACATTACTCTTAGCTTCGAAATATTATATCGTTATTTTCATAGTCCAACCTACAATACGTAGGAATTTGTACCCAACTGTTTTAACGTTAAGGGGTGTTTGTTTAACTACCCATTGACCTTTAGTGAAGCTGGGAGGGATGGGTTGGATGCCACCAGAGTTTGAATAGTCGTCAGATTCTTTTAGCTTGCAGTAACCTTTGAGTGGTTCTATTTG
>JAACNH010003681.1:22500-27661 GCA_019447015.1 Hymenochirus boettgeri
ATATATATATATATATATATATAAAGTCAATAAAATAGTTCTATTAGTATAAAAGTCAGTTCATACAAGATATTTCTAATATATATATATAAGTCCATCCAAGTTATATTAGTATATAAAGTCATAATCGTTATATTAGTAGATAAGTCAAGCTCATACATATATATATATATAAAGTCCATAATAGTATATTAGTGAAAGGTCAGTTCATACATGTAGTATATATATTAAAGTCCATAAATGGTATATTTAGTATATACAGTCCATAAATATTATATTAGTTATAAGTCCATTTAAATAGTTATATAGTATATAAAGGCAGGTCATACACACATACGATAATATAATATATATATATACTAGTATAAAAGTCCATAAATAGTTCTATAGTAATAAAGTCAGTTCATACATATATATTATTTATATTAAAGTCCATTAAATAGGATATTAGTATATAAATCAGTTCATTACATATAGATAGATAGATATATTATATTTATAAAGTCCATAAATAGTTATATCTATATAAGTCCATTATAGTTATATTTAGTATATCAAGTCAGCTCATACATATATATAAGGCCATAAATAGTTATTATTAGTATAAAAGTCAGTTCATACATTATATAGATAGAAGTCCAGGAATAGTAGATTAGTAGATAAAGTCCGATTCATACCACCACACACACACAATAGGATATATATATAGAGATAGTTATTATATATATATATATATTATATATTAACTCTTAATAGTTATATAGGATATAAGTCAGTTAAGACTATATATATATAGAAGTATAAAGTACAAAATGTTATATTAGTTAATATAAAGGTCAGTTCATACATATTATATATAAAGTCCATTAATAGTTATATTCGTATATAAAGTCAGTTCATACTCTATATAGATATCTATTAAAGTCCATAAAATAGGTCATTAGTATAAAAGTAAGTTCATTTTACAGATTATATATATATATAGATAATATAAAGTATCAATAGTTTATAGTATATAAAGTCAGTTCAAATATATATATATATATATAAGTCAATTAATAGTTATATTAGTATCTAAAGTCACGTGAAAGATAATATATATATATGATAATATATATATATATATATATAAAGTCCATAAATAGTATATAGACTATAAAGCAGTTCAGACGATATATATATATATATCTATATATATTATAGAATCCAGAAATAGTTATATTAGGAGATAAAGTCAGTTATACATAGATATATATAGATATTAAAGTTCATAAAATCGTTATATAGTATATAAAGGAAGTTCATACATATATATATATATATAGTATATATAAAGTACCATTAATAGTTATATTAGGATATAAAGTCATTTCATATATATATAATATATATAAGAATAAGACTTAATAGTTATATTAGTATATAAAGCAGTCCAAATTTATAGAGTATATATATATAAGTATATATTAAAGTCCATAATAGTTATATTAGTATATAAGTCAGTGTAGACATATTATAATATAATATAGATATAAAGTACATTAATATTATATTGTATATAAAGATCAGTTTTTTCTACATATATAGTATATATAAAGTCCAGTAATAGTTATATTAGTATATATAAAATCGTCATATATAGATATATTAATATATATATACGATTATATTATTATAGATTATATATAAAACAAAGACATATAACAAAGATTATAGGAGCACTCCTAGGAATTTCAATGAGTTTATTTCAAACCAAAACTTGGGCAACGTTTTTTCGGCCTGTGTCCCCCGGGCCTTGATAAAGTCAATAATATGATATTAAGTATTATTAAAGTCCATAATCGTTATAGTAGTATATAAAGTCCATAAATAGTTATATTGTATTAAAGTCAGTTCATACATTATATATATAAAGTCCAGTAATAGGATATTAGTATATAAAGTCAGTCATACACACACATATATAATATATTATATATATATATATATAAATCCATACATAGTTATATTAGTATATAAAGTCAGTTCATTACAGATATATGCGATATAACGTCATAAATTAGTTATATTAGTAGATAAAGTCAGTTCATACATATATATATTAATATTATATATATATATATAAAGTCCATAAATAGTATATGAGGAAATAAAGTCAGTTCATTAATATATATATATAGTAAAAGTAACAAAATAGGATATGAGGTATAGAAAGGAAGGTAGTAAAGATATATTATATATATATATATAATATATATATATATATAATTATATATATAAAGTCCCATACATAGTTATATCAGTAGTAAAGTACAGTACTGGTTATTAGTATATAAAGTCAGCTCATACATATATATAAAGTCAATAAATAGATATAGTATATAAAGTCAGTTCATACATCTATAAGAAATTTTATCAAGTCCATTATAGGTCTATTAGTAGATAAGTCAGTTCATACACACACATATATATATATAGAATTATATATATCAGTCCATAAATAAGTTATCCTTAGTATAACGTAAGTTATACCACACCCATTATATTATAGATATATATATATATATATATATTGAGATCTTTATTATATATATATATATATATCTATATATATTCTATTATATGTTGTCATTAATAGTATATTAGTATATCAAGTCAGTTTCATACAGAACTATATATAACTATTAGGCCTCTTATTATACTGATCTAATATTGATGGACTTTATATACTAATATGATTTAGAATGCATGTCCACTCATACTCACATGTGTATGTTCTCCCCTGTGATTTAGAATGCATGTCCACTCATACTCACATGTGTATGTTCTCCCATGTGATTTAAAATGCATGTTCACTCATGTTCACATTGCTACGGTCTCCCATATGATTTAGAATGCATGTCCACTTAAACTCACATGATTAGGGTCTTACCTGTGATATAGAATACATGTCCACTTAAACTCACATGTCTATGGTCTGACCTATGATTTAGAATGCATGTCCACTTAAACTCACATGACTATGGTCTCACCTGTGATTTAGAATGCATGTCCACTTAAACTCACATGACTATGATCTCACCTGTGATTTAGAATACATGTCCACTCATTCTCACATGACTATGGTCTCACCTGTGATTTAGAAATTGCAAGAGCTTTGGAAACTTCCAATGATGTGCAAGTGCTGCAAGCAGACCTAGATAGATTATCAAAATGGGCAGCAGAATGGCAGATGAGATTCAATGTTGATAAATGTAAGGTGATGCATTGGGATTAATAATCCCTGTGCCACCTACACCATAAATAACTCTGTGTTAAGTGCATCTGAAATGGAAAAAGATTTGGGGGTTCTGGTAGATAACAGACTTAGCTGTAGCAAACAATGCCAAGGTAGCAACAGCTAGAGCTAGCAAGATATTGCTGTATAAAGAGGGAATGGAATCAAGAGAGAAAAATATTATCTCCCTCTTTACAAGGCACTGGTAAGGCCACATTTGGAATATGCGGGTGCAGTTTTGGAATCCCATATACAAAAGGGACATCTTGGAAATTGAGGCAGTTCAGAGAAGGGCAACTAAATTAATAAGGGGAATGGAGGGGCTTGAATATGCAGGCAGATTAGACAAGTTAGGGCTGTTTACATTGGAGAAGGGCGGGGCGGTTGCTGGGGACATGATAACCTTATACAAATATATTAATGGCCCATACAGTGAACTCTCTGGTGCATTGTCACTAATAGGTCATATCAGAGGACTCGTGGGACATCCTTTAAGGTGGAAGAAAAGAAGTTTCATCTTCAGGTTAGGAGAGGTTTCTTACAGTGAAAACGGTGAAACTGTGGAACTGTCTTCCAGCAGAGGTGGTAATGGCAAGTTCATTGAATAACTTTAAAAAAGGCCTGGATAAGTTCTAAAACAAAAATATTGAGAATTACTGGTATTAATGCATAAGATCTGGTTGATCCAGGATACTTTCCGATTGCCGTTGGGTGGAGTCAGGAAGGAATTTTTTCCCCCTTTTTTTAGCTGGGGTTTTTTGCCTTCCTCTGGATCAACTGTTAGGTAGGGTAAAAAAAAAAAAAAAAAAGGGAATAGGTTGGACTTGATGGACAAATGTCTTTATTCAACCTTAATTACTATGGTACTATGTTACTATGTTCACATGACTATGGTCTCACCTGTGATTTAGAATGCATGTCCACTCATACTCACATGACTATGGTCTCACCTGTGATTTAGAATACATGTTCACTTAAACTCACATGACTATGGTCTCACCTGTGATTTATGCCAGGGTAGCAAACAGCTAGAGCTAGCAAGATATTGTCTTGTATAAAGAGGGGAATGGAATCAAGAGAGAAAAATATTATCTCCCTCTTTACAAGGCACTGGTAAGGCCACATTTGGAATATGCGGTGCAGTTTTGGAATCCCATATACAAAAGGGACATCTTGGAAATTGAGGCAGTTCAGAGAAGGGCAACTAAATTAATAAGGGGAATGGAGGGGCTTGAATATGCAGGCAGATTAGACAAGTTAGGGCTGTTTACATTGGGAGAAGCGGGCGGGCTGTGGGGACATGATAACCTTATACAAATATATTAATGGCCCATACAGTGAACTCTGGTGCATTGTTCACTAATAGGTCATATCAGAGGACTCGTGGACATCCTTTAAGGTTGAAGAAAAGAAGTTTCATCTTCAGGTTAGGAGAGGTTCTTTACTAGTGAAAACGGTGAGAATGTGGTGAAACTGTGGAACTGTCTCCAGCAGAGGTGGTAATGGCAAGTTCATTGAATAACTTTAAAAAAGGCCTGGATAAGTTTCTAAAACAAAAAATATTGAGAATTACTGGTATTAATGCATATAGATCTGGTTGATCCAGGATACTTTCGATTGCCGTTTGGAGTCAGGAAGGAATTTTTCCCCCTTTTTTTAGCTGGGGTTTTTTGCCTTCCTCGGATCAACTGTTAGGTAGGGTAAAAAAAAAAAAAAAAAAAAGGGAATAGGTTGGACTTGATGGACAAATGTCTTTATTCAACCTAATATATGTACTATGTTACTAGTTGTCTCACCTGTGATTTAGAATGCATGTCCACTCATTCTCACATGACTTTGGTCTCACCTGTGATTTAGAATGCATGTCCACTCATTCTCACATGA
>JAACNH010003682.1:0-27638 GCA_019447015.1 Hymenochirus boettgeri
ATGGATGGATATAGATGGAAGGATGGATACAGTAGATAGATAGATGGATAGATGGATAGATAGATGGATAGATAGATGGATGATAGAATAAAATCAATATAGATAGATGTTTAAATGAAATTAAATATGTTTAAATAAAAATCAAGATAGTTAGATGATAGATAGAAAGATAGATATTTAGATCTACATCAATATAAATAGATAGATAGATATTTAGATGTAAATCAAGATAGATAGACTGAAAGAAGTAGGTAGGAAGGATAGATATTTAGAAGATAGATATAAATCAATATAAATAGATAAATGGATAGATAGATAGATAGATAGATGATAGATAGATGATAGATAGATAATAGATAGATAGATAGATAGATATCATATAAATAATAGATAGAAGGACAGATAGGCAGATAGATAGGAATAGACAGTGATAGAGAAATGATTGACAAATAGAAAAATTAGGAAGATATAGAAAGACAGATTGTATAGATAGATTGATGGACAGATATACACATGGATAGATAAATGGACAGGCAGATAGACCGACGGATGGATGGATAGATAGATAGATAGTATATACAGGTATAATATAGTAAATGTGTGCACTCTACCTTCAGAAATTCAATTTCCTTGGTGCTGCTGTGTTATAATTCATATATACGGTATCCAACCATAGTAAAATTCCAGGGCACTCACAGAACTTGTGCAAAAAATCTTTTATTTCATGTGCAGAAAACAAGTCCTGTGAGTGTCCTGGAATTGGACTATGGTTGGATATATATACAGGTAGATAGATAGAAGGGCGGACAAATAGATTGAAGGATATATAGACAGATGAATGGATAGATAGATGGACAGATGGATGGATAGGTAATAGGCATTTATTTTAAACTCTTTTCACCCAGTGAGCAGTAGCCTGGCAGTGAAGGGGTTACTAAAGCTAATTTGAGGGAATAACAGCTGAAGGAGTAAAGTCAACCAGACTCCTGGAAGCAGCTGATGATTCAGCTAATCAATTTTTATTTCTCATTTCAGCCTTGACACAGTGATGCCATAGAACTGACCTCGCCTTCACAGTAAGTGTTTGAATATCAGCTTTTCTCATATTGATCACAAAGGATGCAGCTCTGTTGAATGTACAGTTGCAGCCACAGCCCTGGTGTGATGGACCCCAGTCTGGTGAAGAGAACAGACCCTTGTCAGATACATTACATACACTAGATTGCATAGGACACCAGTTCTATTTGGATCTATACAGAGCAGATTGAAATGGACTAATTAAGTTCATGGTTCGGATATGTATAAGACAAGTGTTAGACCACTGGTCTCCTTGTCCCCACATCACATCTTGTGAGTCGGACAAGGAAGTGTAAATTACAAGCCTATAACTAAAGATTCAAAATTGAAGTTGAAATTTATGACAGAGCTCTTTTTAAACACTGTATTGGAGACACAGTTCCCCTTAATTGATTTTCACAAAAGGGTTCCCATAATGCAAAGTCTGGGAAGTTTTTCACCACAGTAACCCATTAAATCACCTGATCACTTAGTACAGGGGATAGACAGTGGGGCAAATTCACAAGTTCCTCATGGGGCCTCGTTGTTGTAAAGGGTTTTCCTGACTCTACACTTTTCTTCTCTTGTGTAGGAATCTCATTAAAGAAAGAGATATTTGTTCTTTTAATCAGTATATCAGTTGTATTCAATTAGATCACTGGACTTGAAGTTTAGTTCTTGAAGACGTTTCGCTAGTCATCCGACTGGCTTTCTCAATTCAGTGTTTTTAGGTCTTAAGTTCCCCTTTAATTCTAAATATTTTATTTTGGGGGGAAAAGTAATTAAATACGTTCCAGTTTTTTAACGTTTAATGTCACTCAATACGGATTGGTTGTCCCTGGCTCTTGTAGTTTGTATTATGAAAAAAAAACAATCCAAAGATTATTTCAATGAAATGTCTTTTTATCCCATATTAAAGGGAATCTGTGTAGCTCGTGGAACATAATTCCAGCTGCTGTTTTAACAGGAAGCGAACTGAGCATCCTTAGTCCTAACGGTGTTAAATAGCTTCCAATCCTATGGAATGTATAGCAGTCGGCATTAGTAAGATACTGTCAGTCATGGGAACATTTGATTCATTCAGACTGATATTGTATTTTAGGCTCATCCAAAGTCTCAGATTAGATCTGGAAATGGTAAGGGAGCGGATTGTACTGGAACACCAATGGGGAGGGGTAAAGCCCCCCATACATGGGATTGACTTTGTGAGTGATCTGACAGAATTTAAAGATCGCTCGAAAAGTCGAAATCCGTTTTCAGTTTCTCGATTAACCGCTCGACATTGTTGAGTGATTATCTCAAAAACAAAAATCAGGCCAGGTGGACCCACATCTTCGGTTATCCATCTTTCCTCAGATTTCTAAAGATTCGAGCCTCATGGTCGGAGGTTTCTATTGGTTCTTTGATCGGAATTCCGATCAGAACACTGGCCGTGTATGGCCAGCTTAAGGCATATATTGTATTTAAGCTTCCGTAAACTGAAGATATTATTTATTTCCTGGCATCACCTAAGCAGATCTCTTGCAGACATGGCGTAGCATGGGGATGTAGGCTGAGTTGTTTGTGTAAGAATTAGCACTCTTTTTGGACCGAAACATACAGCTATGCCAATATTTTGGTCATGATTGTTACTAACATGCACTATTGAATTTTTGCCTGATTTAATGAAAAATTCAACCAAGATCAGTTGGTTGTGGTGAAAATTTCCTATATGGCTCTGTACGGTCGATTGTGACGGTCGATTATGCTGGTGTGTCCCAGGCCTGTTTGTGATAAACTATCAGGAAAATGTAATAAAAGTTCTTATTGTTAAAAATGGTGCTAATTTTATCCTAACCAATCAGATTTTAACTTAATGATAGTAATAACCAATCAGATTTTAACTCAAATGGTAAATAACATCTGATTGGTTGGGGCAAAATTAGCACCATTTTTAATAAGAACTTTTTTTTACATCTACTTATTTTTCTATATACATATATTTTGACTATTTGGCCTCTATTTACACAATCTATCAGTTAAAGGGACATTCTGCGCTTCCTAGTCTCTTTGGCTCCTTTATTATCTTTCCTGCGTCTTACCTCTCATTCTACTGTGGATTTTGCCATTTCAATGCGTCCTTCCATGGCAGGCAGATTCACAATGAACAATCACAAGTCAGGCATGCACCTCTAATGCAAAACCGATAAGGCGTGTTTAGAGAGAGACAGATCGCCGCTATCTGCAATCCAAGGGCACACAAAACTTAGCAGAAGGATAAGGAATAGAGAAAAAAAACACAATTTATTAGCCAATCACAAAACACCAGGGCAGGAATCTAAAGTTCAACATTCCCAGGTTAATACATCGTAAACCTTGAGACTGGTGAACACTACATCTTTACATAGGGATTGTTTCTACCTGTATAAATAATTCTCCTAATATTTGCCATGGAGACAGAGATTGGCTGAAGTTCACAATAGCTGAGACCAGCATTTTACTACATTCGCCAATTTAATAGACACTGCAGATACTGAGTCTTGTTTGTGGGTGTAAAGGTCACATGAATATAAACGGTATCATTTGGTCATTCAGCAAAAAACGATTGGTCGATTGTAGGGCAAGACTGATGTTGGATGGTCAGAAGATTAAATAAGACTACATCATTATCTTCTACCTTTTACCTAATGTTTTTTTTTTGTTAGAATTTCTCTTGTCTATAAAACGTTTTGGTTCTTTTCATTAAAGGGACACTATACTGAAAAAAATTACTTTGCCTCATCTTAATCTATAATATTGTAAGTAGCACTTATTCTTATTCACTTTTCCCCACAAACCAACTGTCAAGCCTGCACACAGCACACAGCATTCCAACTGTCAAAACTCTGTCACCATTCCAGCTACAGTAAAACTACTTTCCAGTTATGTTCAATTTAAAGGACAACTCCACTCTCATAAGAGCATCTTTTAGAAATATGTGATATATCATAGTTTGTCCTCAGAATTCATTACTGTATGCCTGCTATGCTTTTAAGGTGCCTCATGGAAACTGAGCAATTTAGTGACCTGTACTGAGCCTGAGCATGCTCAGAAGAGGCAGACGGAATTAACATTCAGTCATTGGCTTAGATGTCAACTGTCAAATCTATAGTATACAGGATAGGATGCAAGTCCACATGGGAGGAGGGTGCATAGTATACAGGATAGGATGCATAGTACAAAGGGGTGTCTGCAAAGTCCACAGGGGAGGAGGGTGCATGTCTGCATGATAGGATGCATAGTCCACATGAGAGGAGGGTGCATAGTATACAGGATAGGATGCATAGTCCACAGGGAAAGTGCATAGTCTACAGGATAGGATGCATAGTCACAGGGGAGGAGGGTGCATAGTATACAGGATAGGATGCATAGTCCACAGGGAAATGTGCATAGTCTACAGGGAGGAGGGTGCAAAGTCCACAGGGGAGGAGGGTGCATGTCACAGGATAGGATGCATACTGCACAGGGGAGTGTGCAAAGTCCACAGGGGAGGAGAATGTATAGTCTACAGGTAGGATGACATAGTGCACAGGGGATGTGCAGAGTCCACAGGGGAGGAGGTTGCTTAGTCACAGGATAGGATGCATACAGGGCGATGCACCAACGGGCGCATCACTCTGTTTTGGAGTTTATGTCACGCAACCGATGGTATATTGGTAAGCGTGACTTAAACTCCTTCCTTGCGGCGGCTGCATGACTAACGCAAAAGTTAACAACGCAGCCGTCGCAAGCATAGGCTACAGAGGGGTGCATAGGCTACAGGGAGCTTCATAGGCTATAGGGGAGGGTGCATAGGCTACAGAGGAGGTTTTATAGGCTACAGGGAGGGTGCATAGGCTACAGAAGAGGGTTGCATAGGCTACAGAGGAGGGGTTAGCCTACAGGGGAGGTGCATAGGCTACAGAGGAGGGTGCATAGGCTACAGGGGAGTTGCATAGGCTATAGGGGAGGTGCATAGGCTACAGAGGTGGTTTTATAGGCTAGACAGGGGAGGGTGCATAGGTTACAGGGGAGGGTGCATAGGCTACAGGCAGGGTGCATAGGTTACAGGGAGGGGTGCATAGGCTACAGGGAAGGGTGCATAGGGTACAGGGAGGGGTGCTATAGGTTACAGGGGAAGGTGCATAGGCTACAGGGGAGGGTTTCAGGCCAATGCAATCTGTACAACCCCTTATGGTAGCTGGGTACACACAGTAATGATAAAGCCCAGTACCATCTGCAACACCTGAAACTTGCAAATCCTGAAATGAATAAAAACCTGTCACTATCCCTGTTTTCTCACTATCCCCATTTTTTTTCGGACCATAATATGCCATGAGGGCACTTTGGTGGAAATGGCCATTCGGTGTGGGGCAGTTCCGAGCACAGTGATATCAACAAGCCCAAAACACGGACAAATACGGCAAAATGGCTGGCATGCACAAGTGTGTGTCGGGTTGGCCCGGTGATAAACACATGTGTTTATGAGGGACTTACTTCTCTCTCTCCTAGGTTACTCATTCATCCTCTCTACCTACTACTATACCATAGTATAAATCATCCTCTCCTTTCCCTCTATATCCCTCTCCCTATCACTATCCTCTGTATTCCTCCTTCCCCTATCCCTCTCCCTATCACTATCCTCTGTATCTCTCTCATCCCTCCTCTATTCCCTCTCCTTTATTCTTTTTATCTCCCTATGTCTAAAAGAACAGTTTCCAGCCATTTACATGTGTACCATTATTCCATTTTAAAAAATACTGAACCCTTTAGAATTTCTACATCTCTGAAATATGAAAAGACACATTGTTTGTTTGAAGCCACACATTGAATGGTAAACTCTTGTGGAGGGACTTGACTCTTTAATGTGTCATGGCAGCACCTTAATATCTATACATTCTTCATATATAGAAATATAAAACATTTATCTGTAGAATTGTAAATTCTTATCCCCTGGGGCCCTTGTCCGTAAAACTGATCCTGTATTTTAATGTGTATCACTGTATATTACTGTATCACTGTATACTACTGTATCAATGTATATACTGTATCACTGTATATTACTGATCAGTATATTACCAAGTTTCACATGTATATCACCATGTATCAATGTATATTTCCGTATATCACTTGTGTTACATATATATCACCGTATAACTGGGTATCACTATATATCACTGTATATCACCGAATAAACACTGTATATAACCGTATATCACTGTGTATCAACTGTATATTAACGTATAAAAACTGTATATCACTGTATCACTGCGTATCACTCTATATCACTGAATAACACTGTATATAACATATCACCGTGTATCACTATATATCACCGAATACACATGATATACCGTATACCACTGTGTATCACTGTATATAACGTATAACACTGTATATCACTGTATCACTGCGTATCACTCTATATCACTGAATAACACTGTATTATAACCGTATATCACTGTGTATCACTATATATCACTGAATAACACTGTATATAACCGTATATCACTGTGTATCCTGTATATTAACGTATATCACTGCGATCACTCTATATCACTGAATAACACTGTATATAAACCGTATATCCGTGTATCAGTATATATACTGAATAACACTGTATATAACCGTATATCACTGTGTTATCAATGTATATTAACGTTGATACACAGTGATATACGGTTATATACAGTGTTATTCAGTGATATATACTGATACACAGTGATATACGGTTATATACAGTGTTATTCAGTGATATAGAGTGATACGTATATCAACTGTGTATCAGTATATATCACTGAATAACACTGTTATATCACCGTATATCACTGTGTATCACTGTATATTAACGTATAACACTGTTATCTGTTCACTTGCGTACCTCATATCACTGAATAACACGTAATAGACCGTATATCACTGTGTATCAAAAAAAAAAAAAACTCTATATCACTGAATAACACTGTATATAACCGTATATCCTGTGTATCACCTGTATATACACCTGAATAACCGTATATAACCGTATATCACTGTGTATAACTATATATCACCGAATAACACTGTATATACCGTATATCACTGTGTATCACTGTAATATTAACGTATAACACTGTATTATCACTGTACATCACTGCGTATCACTCTTATCACTGAATAACACTGTATATAACCGTACATCCTGTGTATCACTATTTATCAACGAAAACACTGTATATAACCATAACACTGTGTATCACTGTATATTAACGATAACACTGTATATAACCGTATATCACTGTGTATCCTATATATCACCGAATAAACACTGTAATAAACCGTATATCTCTGTGTATCACTGTATATTAACGTATAACACTGCATATCACTGTATACTGCGTATCACTCTATCACTGAATAACACTGTAATAACCGTATATCACTGTGTATCACCGAATAAACCTGTATATAACCGTATATCACTGTATATTAACGTATAACATGCTATCACTATCACTCTACTCGTTATCACTCTATATCACTGAATAACACTGTATATAACCGTATATCACTGTGTATCACTGTATATTACCGAATAACACTGTATATAACGGTATATCACTGTATCACTATTTATCAATGTATATTACCGTATACACTGTATATAACCGTATATCACTGTGTATCACTGTATATTAAGTATAACACTGTAACACTGCATATCACTATCACTGCGCATCACTATATATCACTGTAATATCGCCGAATACCTGTAATACCGTATATCACTGTGTATCACTGTATATTACCGAATAACACTGTATATAACGGTATATCACTGTATCACTATTTATCAATGTATATTACCGTATAACACTGTATATAACCGTATATCACTGTATCACCGTGTATCACTATGTATCACTGCATATCACTAGAGATTAATGTGGGTTCAAATAGAACCTGGTTTCGAATCGAATCGAGGGTTTCGAAGTCCCCCAAAACTTTCGGAACTCCTGAATTTCACGGAACCCGAATTTTTCAATCGAAAATTCGATAATCATCGAAATTGAAAATAGACCGTTATTGAAATTTAAACCACGAAACAAAAGTAATGATCGATCGGTAACCCTCGAATTTGTAATATCAAGAAAATAGAATGCTGAAGCTGGAAAACAACATCCCGATGGAGGAAAGATAGTTTTAAAAATAAGTTTTTGTTCTATTTACAGTTCCCCAGACCATTCTCCGGGTCTCTGTCATTTACAGTAAACCTAAATACTATTTGGTCCCTCAATGGACAGAAACTTCCAGATTTTTTTCTCTGATAGACTTCTATGGGTTCGTTTTCGAATTTCGAAAATTTGTTTGAACATCTCTATATTCACTGTATATCACTATATATCACCATGTATCACTGCATATCACTATATATCACCATGTTATCACTGCATATCATCTATATATCACCATGTTTACTCTAACACTATATCACCATTATCACTGTGTATCACTGTCACCGTGTATCACTGTGAATGACTATGATCACCATAATCACTATATACACCATGTATGCTCTATATCACTATGTATCACTGTGTATCACTGTCACCATTCCCTGTGTATCACTATGTATCACTGTCACCGTGTATCACTGTGAATCACTATGTATCACCATATCACTATATATCACCATGTATGACTCTATATCACTATATATCACAATGTATCACTGTGTATCACTATGTATCACTGTCACACGTGTATCACTGTGAATGACTATGATCACCATATATCACTGTGTATCACTATATATCACCATGTATCACTTTAACCACTATATATTATCATTTCACTGTGTATCACTATTATCACCGATATCTATATATCACCATGTATCACAGCATATCACTATCATATCACCATGTATCCTGTGATATCACTATATATCACCATGTATCACTGTATACCACTATAATCATCATTTATAAACTGTGTATCACTATGTATCACCGTATATCACTATATATCACCATGTATCACTGTATACCACTATATATCATCATTTATACTGTGTATCACTATGTACACTGTATACACTATATATCACCATGTATCACTGTAATCACTACATTAGATTGTAAGCTTTTCAGGGCGGGAAATCTCATTCCTAATGTCCATAAACAAGTAGTTAAGTGTAGTAGCAATATCACAGGACTGTAGCTGTGTGAAACAAGAATTTATTTAGTAATGAAACATGCATGCAACACCTTTCTAAAGCATGCTGCATTTTGTTTTATTTACATTGTTAATAAAACAATAGCTACATTGTAGATCGTCAGTGGTTAAAAAACACTTTATATATACTAAGTATAAAAACCTATGGACTCAAGGTTATACCAATTGAATTGATTACTGAAAAATGGGTTTGTCACAGATGCTTTTTGTTCTTTATGGATTTTTTGTTATGAACCTCACAACGGACAATGGATCTTTGGACATTTTATCTTTAAAGAACAGAATATTTGCTTTTAAATCGCCTATGGACACTCTAAGCCTCGTACACCGTCAGATAATTTTTGGGACGATTTGCCCGACGAACGCCCCATCGTGCGACATTCGGGCGAAAATGAAGCTTGAACGATCTTCTAAGACCAACGATCCACGACTATTCTCGCTTTTTCCGACGATCAGCACCTGGCAGATTCTTCTGCCGATTGTCGTTTGTTGTACTAGTCTGCAGATTATCGGTAGAGTGTAATGGAAGATTGAATGAAATACACATGTGCAACATTTCCAGATCATGTGATATTCTGAACTGATGCGTACGTCACGAACACTTTTACCAATGCAATGCACATTATCTAATCCACTATCATTGATGTATGTACAGGCGTTCGTTGGCAAACTAGTGTATAACGAGACAGTTGCTGAACAAATATTCACATCTAGTCTAAACATTCTACAATAATAAATGTTCTAGTTCCCCGTTAAATTGCTAGCAGTCATACAATTAATGCAATAATTCATATTAAAAGTGTATTTAAAAACCGTGCAAAAAATATATATATAGAGGAAATCTTAAACATTTTAAAACTCCACTTGATAAGATGTACACCGTTATGTGTTATACAAATAAAGTGCATGGTAAAGTAACCAATACATTTCAGTAAGTGCATAATTATAGCACTCAATATATGTGATATGGTTTCTTAAAAAACACAGTTATATACTTTATTAATAAAACCACTTATTAAAAGAATTTTTGTTCATTATAAAAATCCGGAATGGGTACCAGTCCTTTCATTTTCAGAGTATACTCCAGTGATCGGGGTCATTTCTTCCAATATCTGAAATACAAATTAAGGGATATACATGGTATAACATTCCTAGCTAAAGGAAACAGCTTATACTCCATTGTTCGTTAACTTGGATACCCATACTGCTTAGAACTCATGCTGCACTTATATCACTTTATCCAAATTTATATATACATGTGTTCTTAACCTGTGTATGAAATTGTATTTTATTTTTATTTATCTGTATAGTGGCTTGCACTTATCCCCTTGTTTGTATACTCTGTATTTTATAATGTACAGCGATGCATACCCAAGTGGTCGCTTTAATAATAAAATTATACATACAGTACATATCAATGTATCACTGGTGTATCACGTATATCACGGTGTTTTCACACTGTGGTATCACTGTATACCACTACAATATCACATATCACCTGTATCACTGTATATCACTACAATTCTGTATATCACTGTGTTTCATCACTGTGTTTCTCACTGTGTTTCACTGTGTTTCACTGTGTATCACTGTGTATCACTGTATCACTACATATCACTGTGTAATCACTGTATATCACTCCTATCACTACATCTCACTACATATCACTGTGTATCACTGTATTCACACATATCACTGTATATCACTGTGTATCACTGTATATCACTACATATCACTGTATATCAATACATATCACTGTATATCACTACATATCACTATATCACCATGTACACTGTATATCACTACATATCTCTGTATAATCACTGTGTTTCACTGTGTATTCACTGTGTTTTACTGTGTATTCACTGTATATCACTACATATCACTGTATACACTGTATATCACTGTGTATTCAACTGTAATCACTACATATCACTGTGTATCACTGTAATCACATACTATCACTACATATCACTACATATCACTACTGTGTATCACTGTATATCACTACATATCACTGTATATTCACTGTGTACACTGATATCACTACATATCACTGTATATCAATACATATCACTGTATATCACACATATCACTATATCACCATTATCCTGTATATCACTACATAATCTCTGTATATCAACTGTGTTCACTGTGTATCACGTGTTTCTGTGTATCAACTGTATATCACTACATATCACTGTATCCTGTGTATACACTGTATATCACTGTGTATCACGTATATCACTGTGTTTCACCAGTATATCACACTCATATCACTG
Organism: Hymenochirus boettgeri; assembly: GCA_019447015.1. Lineage (NCBI taxonomy): Eukaryota > Metazoa > Chordata > Amphibia > Anura > Pipidae > Hymenochirus > Hymenochirus boettgeri. The sequence goes on from JAACNH010003682.1 coordinate 11,553, forward strand.
TATATCCCGTGTATCACTGTTCCATATCAATCACTGTATATCACAATGATCAACTGTATATCTACATTCAACTGTATATCACGTGTATCATGTATATCCCTACTTATCACTGTATATCCCATGTACATGTATCACTACAATATCTCTGTATATCACTTTGTTTTACTGTGTATCACTGTGTTTTACTGTGTATCACTGTATATCACTACTATCTCTGTAAATCACTTTTTACTGTATATCACCGTGTATCACTGTATATCACTACATATCACGTGATATCACTGTATATCACTACATATCACTACATATCACTGTATTCACTGTATATCACTACATATCACTACTATCACTGTTATCAACTGTGTATCACTGTATATCACTACTATCACTGGTATTACTGTTATCACTGTATATCACTGTATATCACTGTATATCACGACTATCCCTGTATATACTGTGTATCACTGGTATCCACTGTGTATCACTGTATATCACTGTATATCACTACATATCACTGTATATCACGTGTATCACTGTATATCTGTATATCACTACATAATCACTGTATATTAACTACTATCATCTGTGTACACTGTGTATCACTGTATATCACTACATATCACTGTATATCACCGTGTATCACTGTATCATCACTGTGCAATCACTACATATCACTGATATCATTGTGTATCATTCATATATCACCGTTATCACTATATCCTGTATTACTGTATGTCACTGTGTATCACTGTAAATCACTATATATCACTTTGTATCACTGTATGTTACTGTATATCACGTGTATCACTGTATTTACTGGATCACCATGTATCACTATATATCACTGTACTGTTGTATTGTATATTCGTTGTTCACCATATATCAGGGCAGGCCGTTCCTGGCCATTTTAGGTACCCTACGCACACCCCCACCTACGTGCGCCCCCCCCCCCCCTAAAAAAAAAATTTGGCCTGTCAAACTACAGCTGGTTTTCCTCTCTTTCTGACACTGTCTACTGCAACTGTTCTTTAGAGTGGACCGCTTTACTAGTGGTAAGGACACCGTGTACCAGGTAGGCGGGCGTGTATACATACTTACTAGTTGGGTAGGGACACACGCTGTACCAGTGATGCGGGTGTGTATACATACGTTACTAGTTGGTAAGGAAGGGACACACGCTGTACCAGGGGAGGCAGGCGTGTATCATAAGTTAACTAGTTGGTAGAGGCACCGCTGCTGTTAACCAGGTGAGCGGGGTCGTGGTAATACATACGTTACCAGTTGGTAAGGGCCACACGCTGTACCAGGTGAGGCGGGCGTGTATACATAGGTTACTAGTTGGTAAGGGACACACCTGTACCAGTGAGGCGGCTTGTATACATACTTACTAGTTGGTAGGGCACAACAAGCTGTACCAGGTGAGGCGGGGCGTGTATACATACATTCCTAGTTGGTAAGGGACACATGCTGTCCCAGTGAGGGGGGCGTATTACATACGTTACTAGTTGGTAAGGGAGGCACACGCTGTAAACGCAGGTGAGGCGGGCGTGTATACATTACATTACTAGTTGGTAAGGGACACGCGTGTAACCAGGTGAGGTGGGCGTGTATCATACGTTCCTAGTTGGTAAGGCCACACGCTGTACCAGTGAGGTGGGTGAGTGTATACATACGTTACTAGTTAGTAAGGGGACACACGCTGTACCAGGTGAGGTTGGCGTTTAACATACGTTACTAGTTGGTAAGAGGCACCTGCTGTACCAGGTAGGCGGGCGTGTATACATACGTTACTAGTTGGTAAGGACACGCACGCTGTACAGGTGAGGTGGGCGTGTATACATACGTTACTATTAGGGGCACAGCTGTACCAGGTTGAGGTTGGCGTGTATACATACGTTACTAGTTTGGTAAGAGGCAGCCACGCTGTACCAGGTGAGGTGGGCGTGTATACATACGTTACTATGTTGGTAAGGGCACACGCTGTACCAGGTTGAGTGGGGTGTATACATACGTTACTAGTTGGTAAGGGACATGCTGTACCAGGTGAGGTGGGCGTGTATACATACGTTACTGTTGGTAAGAGGCCACGCTGTAACCAGGTGAGGTGGGCGTGTATACTACGTTACGAGTTGGTAAGGACACAACGCTGTCCAGGTGAGGTGCGTGTATACTACGTTCTAGTTTGTAAGGGACACACGCTGTACCACAGTTTGAGGCGGGCGTGTATACATAGTTTACTAGTTGGTAAGGGACACACGCTGTACCAGGTGAGGGGCGTGTATACATACGTTCAGTTAGTAAGGGGCCACACGCTCGTAACCAGGTGAGTGGGCGTGTATACATACGTTACTAGTTTTAAGAGGCACACCGTGTACCCAGGTGGCGGGCGTGTATACATAGGTGTACTAGTTGGTAAGGGACACACACGCTGTACCAGGTGAGGGCGGGCTTGTATTCATACGTTACTTAGTTGGATAGAGGCACACGCTGTAACCAGGTGAGGTGGGCGTGTTTAATAACATACGTTACTAGTGTGTGTAAGAGGCACACGCTGTCCCAGGTAGGCGTGGCCGTGTATACATATGTTACTAGTTGGTAGGGACACCGCTGTACCAGTGAGCGGGGTGGTAATACATACGTTACTAGTTGGTAAGGGACACACGCTGTACCAGTGGGATGAGCGCTTGTATACATACGTTACTAGTTGGTAAGGACATACGCTGTACCAGGTGGGCGGGGTGCGTTATCATACACTTTACTAGTTGTAAGGGACACCGCTGTAACCAGGTGGGCAGGGCGTGTATACATACGTTACTATATTTGGTAAGGGACATACGTGTCCACCAGGTGAGGCGGGGCGTATATACATACGTGTTACTAGTTGGTAAGGACCGCGCTGTACCAGGTGAGGCGGGCGTGTATACATACATTACTAGTTGGTAAAGGCACACGCTGTACAGGTGAGGTGGGCTGTATACATACGTTACTAGTTGGTAAGGGGCACACGCTGTAACCGGTGAGGCGGGGCGGGTATACATACATTACTAGTTTGGTAAGGGCACCACGCTGTACCAGGTGAGGTGGGCGTGTATACATATGTTACTATGGTAAGAGCATCGCTGTCCTGTGAGGTGGGCGTTATCATTGTTCTAGTGGTAAGAGGATACGCGTACCTGGGTGAGGTGGGCGTGTTACATACGTTATATTGGTAAGGGGACAACGCTGTACCAGGTGAGGCGGGGCGTGTATACATACTTACTAGTTGGTAAGGGTCACACGCTGTACCAGGTGAGGGCGGCGTGTATACTACGTACTAGTTGGTAAGGGCACACGCGTACCAGGTGAGGGGGCGGTACATATTTTGAATGAAGCACGACATGGCCACCATGAAATACTGATTGGGAGGACAGGATATGTTTCAGTGGATTGTGTGTATTGGCACCAGTGTTCTCAGCACAGATTGTTTCCAGCCGGTTTGGACAGAACAGGGAAATTTGGTGAGATCTGAGATGTTTTACTCTTACACGTGCTCTCACCAGAATATTGGCATTAATAATTTCAGGCCAGCAGAACATTACCATTAACCCTTTAGTGCCAGCAGAACCTTACCATTAACCCTTTAGTGCCAGCAGAACCTTACCATTAACCCTTTAGTACCAGCAGACTTTACTATTAATACTTTCAGTGCCAGCAGAACTCCCTTAACCCTTAAGTACCAGCAGACTTTACTATTAATCCTTTCAGTGCCAGCACCTTTCCAGAGAATTGCTATTAACCTTTCAGTGCCAGCAGCCTTTCCCATAGTATTGCCATTAACAAACTTTCTGCAGTAACTTCCCATAGTATTACCATAAAGTCATTCAATGCCACAGACTTTCCTATTAACCCTTTCAGTGCCAGCAAAGTATTACCTTTAACCCTTTTAGCTGGCCAGCATTGACATGATTATACAGTATGTAACCTGCTTTCCATGCCTCCCCACCTCCATTGAATTTTTCACTTCACCCACCTCTAAGTTCTAAATGGGTAGTGGGTGGAAGGAAGAAAGAGGCAGAGTTGGGATCTCATGGCTGCTAGTCCAGGGCCGCTGTTATAAAGTTTGCAGCAGCTTTTTACCACCTGGCATTTTAGAACTGTTCTGTCTATTAGCTGAGCTCATCTCCCCCTCCTTCCTTCACCTTCAGTTCATTTGCAAATTGCAACATTTGTTTCATGTATCGTTTTGGTGAGTTCAGGCTCTGTTTCTAGATACAATGTTGCAGATTACAGCTGAACAAGGAGAGCAGTTTAAAACACACGCAGTAACAGGTGACAGGAGATGCTAGGGAACAGAATAGTCCCTGGATCAGCATAGATGCCCTAGTTTTTTTTGCCTAGGGTGGTCTATGCCTAAAAAACGCCCTGCCATATATCACCTGTTTTATACCATGTACTGTATTACTGTGTATCACTGTATATCACCGCGTGTATTACTGTTATCACCGTTTATCACTATATATCGCTGTGTATAACATGTATCACTGTATACACTGTATAACAATATATAAGGGATTAAACGCTACCTACAGTGTATATAAGGATATTACGCCACAGAGGAGTTCCAGGACCATATAGAAGCACAAGGCTGCAGCCGAGTGCTTTTATACAGGCATGGAACTCCGAGGTGAAGTAAATCCATATAAACACAGTCTCTGTATTTCAATGGAGAGCTGCAGTGGCGAGAATCTTATTAGAAATCACTCAGTGATGTCAACAATTACTAGTTCAAATATTAGTTGTGCCACTGCAGCTCTCCATTCCAATATACATAAAAATCATTGTCCTACTACCTTTTATCCATCCACCCCTGGAAGCGAACATTTCACAAATCACAATCCAAGAGCGGACAGAACGTATCAGCCGTGTATACACGGCACAGAACAGCGCTGCGCGCATGCGCATTACCGTCCATTAGGCACATGAGGAATCATACACAACACACACCGCATTATGTAAACAAAAAAGAGGCGCAAACAAAACGGAATAAACCAAAATAAACAAACGGGGTAAACAAAGCCTAAAAAACAAGTGAAATAAACCTAAAACAAACATCTGATTCTGACTAAATTACTATTACCATTTGAACAATGAAACATATATAACATAAACATATATCTAAGTTAAAGATTTTAAATAATGTTAAAATGTTTTAACAATGTTTTTTTAATGTTAATGTATAAAAAAGAAAAAAACATTACTGCAACATGCAATTGAAAAACTAAACAACTTAGTTAAATAAATTCTTTTCACCAGCTATTATCACTGACTTATTTAAAATAAACTTGTGTATTATAAGAAATAATTCGCCCCTTGCAGTGTAATATACCCTATTATATATATAGCCTATATTACGCTGTAAGGGGCGCATTATCCCTTATATATTACAACACTGTAGGGGCGCATTATCCCTTATATATTACCTGTAGGTAGTATTATCCCTTTAATTACACTGTAAGGGCGCATTATCCCTTATATTTACACTTGTAGGTTAGCGCATTAATCCCTTATCATATTACACTGTAAGGGGCCATCATTCCCTTATATATTACACTGTAGAGTAGCGCGCTTTCCTCTTATATAACACTTAAGGGGCGCATGTAATCCCTTATATATTACAACTGTAGGTATCGCATTATCCCCCCCATCCCTTAATATATTACACTGTAAGGGCGCATTAATCCCTTATATATTTGACCACTTTGTAGGTAAGCGCATTGCCCAATTATGTACACTGTAAGGGGCCGCATTATCCCTTATATAATTACAAACTCGAAGGTAGCGCATTATCCCTTATATATACACTGTAAGGGGAACATTATCCTTATATATTACCAACTGTAGGGGCGCATTATCCCTTATATATGAAACTGTAAGGGGCGCTATTCCCTTATAATATCACGTAGGTAAGCCGTATTAATTTCTTTATAATAAGGCCAAGCCAGCAAAAAACAACCTGCCCACTACCCACTGGTATTTCTCTTCCCCCTCCTGTCTTAGTCATTTATATAGAATCCCTGTTTAATGTTATCTAAGTTAATTTTACCGTTCCTATTGAAAAGAGAAAGAAGACCGACATTGTCTGTCAAGAGTAAACAGGGATTCCTATATAATGATAATACCGGGAGGGGGAGATAGTGGGTGAGCATAGAATCAGGAAGCCATCAGTGCACTCACTGAGTGATTGTATAAGATTCTGACACGCACCTCCGCAACCTTCCCACTTGAAAGGTGCTTCTGTATTAGATAACAAATCTCTCACTGTATACACCGTGTATCATTGTATAAAAGGAAGGACTTTACTATCAATTGGTATATTGATCACATGTATGGGCCTACAATACCCCCCTACACATACTGACAACTGGAAAATGTGTATTTTAAGGTAGGGGCATTACAGCAATGGGCATTTGGAGAGTTACTGATCGGGTATTGTTAGTTGGGAGAACCAAATATTAATTGTAAGATATACAGGTTCGAGCCCGGAGATGCTAGATCCGAGTAGCGGCTCTCAGTGCATCTCTAATCTGACGTTTTTTTTAATTCGCCCCTTTTAAAAAAAAATCGCAACTATTAGCTGGCTTTAAATGTCCCAATAGAATGACACTTTTGTGCAATAACATCCGCTTGCGTCGGCTGCGTTGTTTAACTTTCAACGGTTTATGCCCAGCATCCTCCGCAATGAAGTGTAAAGTCCACCTAACCGATATCACTTCGGGTTGCATGACTTCAACTCAGAAACAGGAGTGTTGCGCCCGTTTGGCCCCTCCCCCCCGCCCAAGTGTGGGCCTTGGCTTAAAGAAACTAAACTACAAATTTATTTTTCTTACTGAGTTAATGCATTCATGGCCTGCAAGTTAAGCACTGTATTCACCAGAATAGTTTGTTTTTGTACTGCCAGCCAAATGCCTGCCATTACAATACTAAACTATGCGTGGCCAATACACGCAGATATCCTTCTTCTTAATAGGATTTTTGCCTATTTCTTGGCCATAATTAACAGGAACTAAAATCAACATAGTTATTAGACAAACAATCTGAAGTACAGGAAATCCTGCCCAACATTGTTTAGTAAAATCCCTTCTCTCCTCATTGTGGTAATTCTCCCTGCATATATGGAAGTCGCATAGGAAATGTCGTTCAGAACTGAGACTTCAACCTCATCTAACACTGAAAACTGAAAGATTGATTTCTAAATTACACTCTAATTAGAATTATATGAATTAGAGTTATTGTCAACAGTAGACTTACACAGGCAATTTAATTGATCAGATTCCCAATTGAGTGCAGTGATCGAAATCCGATCAAAGTAACCGAACATAAGAAACATGAGAATTTGGTGTTATCAAGGTTGCATTGCGTTTCCATAGAAAAAATAGGCCTTTGCTAGGGGGGCAGGGCCCCACTACCATGAAAAAGAGTGAAGACTTTGTCTCAGGTGTTGAGTAGAAAGCAGCTCACAGAAAAAAAGTTACCTGATTTGCCTGGATGTGCATCCTCACAAGGACTGCAGTTCTTTGTGATCTGTCCTGCCTCTGCCTGCCTGTCATTACATCTCCTGCCACATTATGACAAAAACTAAATTACTATCTGGTGGGTATGTACCAGTCCTGTGGGGCAACTTATATGTACCACTCACTGTGGGCACTTATATGTACCACTCCACTGTGGGCAACTTGTAAAATGTGCCAGTCACTGTGGGCAACTAATGATGTACCCTCATTGTGGGAAAACTTGTTATGTAACCATTCACTGGCGGCAACTTGATGTACTGATCCTTTGTGGAAACTTTTTATGTCCAGTCACTGTGGGCACACTTGCTTTGTGTCCAGTTGTGGTCCCTTGTTTATTTTAGTGTACTGGGGGGGCATGGACCATTTAATGGAAGGAGGCTGCAATTTCTAATTCTCTGGTATTGGATAAAATCTGGCTATAGTGATTAGTTTAGAATGTTTGCCTTTATGACGGGCCTGAACCAGACCATAATATAAAGGATTTTAGGTATTATAATAGTATTCAGTATATGATTGGTTTCCTAACCAGTGACATGTAAAAACTGAAACATTAGTAGTCAAAAAGGCCCCCTTCCTTCTCTGGGCCACCCTCAGAACTAACCCACATGTACACCATATTTAAGAGTGCATGGGCAGACAACCACTTGATGTAATATATTGGGCATGTTTCCCTACTTACGACTTGGGGGGTGGCGCGGCGGGAGTCGTGATCAATTGGGTTGGTTTGTCAGGGCACGTGGGGCATTTCTTGGCAGTGCTCTTGTGTGGAAGAGATAAGTGTCTGGAGGTAAACAGTGAATTATCGGCTGTATCTGTGAAAAAGGTTGTTAGATGGCGGTCCCATTGCCAATCTGATTGGGCATGGTGTCGCACAGGTTCTCCCAAATTGTGGCCAAGAAATGCTCGCGCGTGCGTATGGTTTGTATGCAAAGACCGCATTGTAGTGGGTCCAAGTAAAAAACCGCTACCAGCCCCATGGTCTAGGTAAGTGCGGGTTTTTCAGGGAGCAGTTGGTGGCTGTCGACTTGTAAGCCTAGTTTCAACCTTTTCGGTCTTTTATCTTTTCGGCGTCTCGTGTGTTTCTTTAACGGTTTCTTTCTTCGTCTTCCTTCCGTCGACGAAACAGCCGAATAATCAAACAACAGTCGCATTGAGCACGAACTCCGGGTATAAGCTAATGTACCAAGGCAGACTGGACGGGTGACAAGTAGAAAGTAAAAACGGGGGGGTTTTAAAAAAAAAAATTTAGGGGAAACCAAACGGTGCCAGAGGGGGTTGAACGAAAACCACAGTAGACAGCAAGTTAGAGTATACCCTGCACTAAGGATGGTCAGGCAGCGGTATAGATCAAGGAGTCCATAGGGATAACTAATTGTGTTTCTAACCGGGTAATGGAACGTATGTAATTGTATTTATCGTATACGGACTGCATGAGCCCGGGTTGGAAGCGTCGGGAGTTATAGAGACACAAGCTGGCTCCCAAATAGCATTTGCAAACATTTTTTGATACATAGAGATCATTGGACTACACTGAATGTTGCTTTATTATACAAGTAGATTACGTTGAAGATAACAATTGTACTACACTGAAGATGCTTTTAATTGATACCAAAAGTAGATACACGGAAGATCACATTGTACATACTGCTTTATTGATACAAAGTAGGGTACACCTAAAGTATACATTGTACATACTGCTTTATTGATACATAGTAGATACATTGACATACACTGAAAGTGCGTTTATTAATCCACTATAGAATACGTTGTAACATACACGTGAGATGCTTTATTGATACACAAGTAATACATTGTAGCATACACGGAAAGATGCTTTATTGATACATAGTAATACATTGAAGATAATGCTTTATTTAGTGCTTTTAATTGATACAAAGTAGGTACCTAAAGATACATTGTTAACATAACTGCTTTATTTGATACATGTAGATACTGTACATAACTGAAGTGCTTTATGGATACAAGTAGCACATTGTACATAACACTGAAGATATACTTATATTGAATACAAAGTAGATACATTGTAATACAACTGAAGATGCCTTTATTGTACAAAGTAGATCATTTGTACATACACTGACGATGCTTATTTGATACATAGTAATACATGAAGATACATTGTACATCACTATGCTTTATTGATACATAGTAGATATCACTGTAGTACATTGTAAATACTGCTTTATTGATCATGGTAAGATACACTGTAAGGTACATTGTTACATACTGCTTTATTGGTAAAATAGTAGATACACTGTAGATCACTTGTTACAACTGTTTTATTGATACAGTATCAGATACACTGTAATACTTGTACATATTGCCTTATTGGGTACATAGTAGAACACTGTAGATACATTGTTACATACACTGGGAAAAAGATGCGTTTTATTGATACAAAGTAATACCTTGTACTACCTGAAGAATGCCTTTATGATACAAAGTAGGATACATTGTACATGACACTGAAGATGCTTTTTTGATACATAGTAGATACATTGAAGATACTTGTACAACACTGAAGCATGCTTTTATTGATACATAGTAGATACACTGAAGATACATTTTTACATACTGCTCTTTATTGGAACATAGTCGATACACCTGTAGATACATTTAAATACTGCTATTATATTATTGATCATAGTAATACCTGAGATACATTGTACAATACTGTTTAAACTGATTACATAGTAATACACTGTAGATACATTGTACATACTGCTTTATTTGATACATGGTAATAAGCACTGTAGATACATTTGTACATCTACTTTATTGATACATATAGATTGCACGTAGATACATTGTACATACTTGCTTTATTAATATTGATACATGTAGATACACTTAGATACATTGTACATTACTCTTTATTGATACATGTAGCAGATACACTGTAGATAACATGTAACATACTGCTTTATTTGGTACATAGTAAGATACTAGATCATGTACTAGTTATTGAGCAGTATAATGTTACATTAACATCTGCTTTATTGATACATAGTAGATCAACATGTAGATACATTTACATCCTACTGCTTTATTTAACAATGTAGATACACTGTAGATACATTGTACATACTTCGCTTTATTGGATACATAGTAGATACCTGTAGCATTGTTATATCATCTTTGTATTGATACTAGTGATAGCTTGTACATACTGCTTTACTTGATACATAGTAGATACCACTGTAGATACATTGTTACATAATTTTATTTATTAATGTTAGATTACACTGGTAGATACATGTACTACTTGCTTTATTGATACTAGTAGATACACTGTAGATACCATTGGTACAAGCATACTGCTTTAATTGATACATAGTAATAGCACTGTAGATACATTGTACATACTTTATTTCCGGACGTAGATCATTACTACTGCTATTACATAGTAGATCATTGACCTTATGCATAGTAGATAGACATTACAGAGTGCTTATTATACATGAACACTGTAGATACATGTACTACTTTTTTATTGATACTAGTAAGATACCTGTAGAAAATTTACATTGCAACATACTGCTATCATGGGATACTACTACTGTTTATTAACTAGTAATACTGTAGATACATTGTACACTGCTTTATTGATACATAGTAGTGCACGTTAGATACATGTACAATCTTTTTTATTAGATACTAAGTAGATACACTGTAGATACCAATTGTACCATCTGCTTTACTTGATACATAATAGATACATGGGTACTAACTTACCTAGTAGATACAGTATCCTGACTATGTTTGTATGATCATAGTGGATATGACATGTCAACTGTTTATGATACATAGTAGTCATCATACTGTTTTTATTGATACATGAGATACACTGTCATACATTTGACTACCTGCTTTTAATTGATACATATTAGATACAGTTGTACATACTGTCTTTATCTGATCATAGTAGATACATGTAGATACATGTACATACTGACTTTATTGTACATAGTGAGTATACTGAAATACATTGTACATACTTTTTTTATTGATACATAGTCGATACCTGTATACTGTTTATACGCTTAATTGATACATCAAAGTAGATACACGAGTACATACTCTGCTATATGTATATCATTGTACCTACTGCTTTATACATGAGTACATACTGGTAGATTCGACTGCTTTATATACTGGTGTGTAGATACATGTAACATACTTTTTTAATTGATACATATAGATACACTGTAGTAATACGGAGTTGTACATCACTGCTTTATTGTACATATAGATACATGTAATACATTGTACATACTGTTTTATGATACTAGTAATCACTGTAGATACATTGTACATACGCTTTTTAAGAACATAGTAATCACTTGTAGATACATTGGACATACTGCTTTAATTGAATACATAGTAGATACATTGTACATACGTTTTAGCTGATACTTAGTAGATACTGTAGATACATTGTACCATACTGCTTTATTGATACATAGTAGATGCACTGTAGATACATTGTACTACCTTTTATTGATACTACGAACAGTAGATACATTGTACAACTGCTTTATTGATACAGTTAGATACAACTGTAGATACAATGTGACATACTGCTTTATGAATACATAGCTAGATGCACACTGTAGATACATTGTTACAATCCTTTTTTTTACTGATACATAGTAGATACACTGTAGATACATTGCACATACTGCGTTTATTGATACAGTTATACCTGTAGATACTTGTACTATCTGTTTATTGATACTAGTCAGATCACTGTAGATACATGTACATACTTTTTTATTGAATACATACTAGATAGCAACATTGTAGATACATTGCACTACTTTTTTAGTGATACATATAGATTACCTGTAGATACATTGTACATACGTCTTTATTGATACATAGTATGATAAGTGATACATTGTACATAACTGCTTTATTGATACATAGTGAATGCACGTAATACATTGTACATACTTTTTATTGAGACATAGTACATACCTGTAGATAATTTGTCCACTGACTGCTTTAGTTGATCATAGTAGATACATTGTACATACCTGTTCTTTATTGATACATAGTAGATTGACTGTAGATCCATAATGGTACAATACTGTTTTTATTGATACATAGTAGATACACTGTAGATACACTTGTACAACTGCGTTTATTATTATCATATAGATACTTGGTACATTACTGTTTTAATTGATACATAGTAGTACACTGTAAGATACTGTACATACTGGTTACTTGATACAGTGATCGTAGATACATTGTACATACTGTTTTTACTATGTAATACAACTGTAATACATTGTACATACTGTTTATTGATACATAGTAATACCACTGTAGATACATTGTACATCTCTTTATTTTGATACATAGTAATACACTTGTACATTACATATGCTTTATTCGAATACTAGTAGATACCTGTGATACATTGTACAATACGCTTTAATTGATACAATAGTAAAGAATGCCCTGTAAGATACCATGTCCATACTTTTTTATGATACATAGTAAAATACACTGTAGATACATTGTCACATACTGCTTTATTGATACAAGTAGATTTTAATACTTTATTTGTAATACGTAGTACTGTATACGTACATACTGCTTATTGGATACATAGTAGATGCCTGTAGCAACATTGTACATATCTTTTTTATTGATACATAGTAAGATTACACCTGTAGATACTTGCTACAGCTGCTTTATTGATACATAGTAGATACCATGTATATCATTTACTTGCTATTGACACTAGTAGATGCACTGTATATTTACTGTACATGACTTTTTATTGATACATAGTATATACCTGCTGTAGATATTGCACATAACTTTTTATTGAATACATAGTAGATACATTGTACATTTACATACTGCTTTATTATATGAATAACTTAGTACTTGTATATAGCTTTGGATAATGTAACACTAAACTGTATTTTTTATTGATACATAGTGATCACGAATCATGCATACTGTTATGACATAGGTAACATTGACATACTGTTTATTCAAGTATTGTACACTGTTGATCATAGTAAACTGAAAGAGACATTGTAGAAAACATTATTCAGAGCCATGGATGTAACAGGCAGTAATGACCAGGACACCCAGATGTTACAAAATAGAGCACAAACCGTTCCATGTTGTCAATCGGATAAACTCTGGTTGTTTGATAGTTTGTTTGTTTTTTTTAATTTCTCTTTACTAAAAATCGTTAAGAGGAGATTTTCACAGCAGGAAGTACCACCACACGTAGGGAAAGTTCAATCTTAACGACCAATGATTTCTTCTGTAGAGTCATCCTAACATAAGTACACGTATAATCTTCCCCAGTAACAAATATTATAATGATCTTATTAAAATGAAGGTTTTATCTTCGAAACTTGCTGGGTACACATGGATGACTTTTTGTCCCGACCCAAGCCCTTCGCTCACGAGCGAGTGCTCGGCTGGGACAAATGTCCGTCGGTCACGGCAAATTCGTTCCGCTAACAATTGCGTAGCGATCGATCGGAATTTAGGAACCGCAGATCGTCGAATTTACCATAATCGTTGTCGGATTGTCCCGCCCACCCACAACCATAGACATATTTCGGCCGGATCGACTGAAAGTCGCCGGGCATACAGTTCGGTCAGGCCGAAAATAGTGGCTGGTGTGTACAGCAGAAGAGCCCCACTATATTGGGAGATATTACTGTCCCCATCAGTGTTATCTACTAGACCCCAGGCAGTGGAAAAAAAAAACCGATTTAATCCCATTGTACCAGTCCCCTGGCCATCAGCATCTCTTGTAACATGTTTCCTGTACAATTGTACCATTCTATTCTAAAACATTTCTATCTGTTTTATTTATATCAATTAAAGGTTAAACTGCTATTTAAGAATGAATAAGGCAGTTTATACAAGCACCCCTGGATTATTCCTTATTCTTATAACAATCAATACATCCTATACAATATCCACTTGCAATTTCTGATTGGCTGTGATCGGACACTGCCCTTTCACAACATCCTTTTTTATTTCTCCTCCATCTCTTAAATTTATTGTCCTCTTAATCTGCACATTTCTTCTTTATTGGCACTGGCCTGTTATTATTAACAGCATGTGCACCCAATGGGTAAGGTCGGTACCGGGAAGTATAGACATTGATTTTGACCTTGGTACTCCAGATGTTTTAAAACTAAAACGCCCCTGTCTTAGTTGCATTCTGCAACAACAGCAGTTTAGAGGAGGCTTATCTTGGCCCTCAGGGGCCACCAGTGAGGACCCGGTATTGGACATAATTCCTACAAATTTTTGGTAGATGTGGTATCCAGATTGATGCTTGGTATAATAGCTTTCTGTTTTGAAATTAATAATTGGGCCCCATGAGTTCCCTTTATAATTCTATTCTAGCTGTTGATAAACTATAACTCTCAGCCCCTGTGGCCCCTGTTTGTGTAAGCCATTTGTTCCCATGTCTGTATTTAATTCTGTGTGCAACAACCTGGGTTAATTCCTCCCCTTTGGACGTAGGATTTTAAGAATCCACCTCACTCAACGACTGGGGGTCTCAATCCTGACAGCGCGGGTACACATAAACATAAATTGCCATTTTAATTAGTGGAGCTAATTACAGCCGCGCTCGGGATCTCAATCAAGGGCGAGAAATTTATAGTGACATCAGTTGACACATAAGTGGTTTATTAGGCTTGCTCTATACGAGATGTCGTACGCATGGCTTAGCATTAAATGGGGGGGTTGGGTGTGTTTTAATAATATTAAGATGGTGGATTCGTCTTTTTACCAAATGCGTTAGGCAATAACAGACCTTAACAAAAAAGGTGAGCAGATTTACCCTTTAATAAAGCAAGCAGCTTTCAAAAGGCCATAATCCTGGAAGGTGTGTGTTTAATGGGAATAATGGGAGGAGATTGGGTGTTTTAATTGGAGATAAATGGAGAGGATTGTGTTTAATATTGGGAATAGGAGAGGGATTGTGTTAAATTGGGATAATGGGAGGAATGGGTGGTTTAATTGGGAATAATGGGGAGGAATGTGTTTAAAATTGGGAATAATGGGAGGCGATTGATGTTGATTGGGAATAAGGGGAGGAGAATTGAGGTTGTCGAAATACGGAGAGGAATTGTTGTTGATTATGGAACAAGGGGGAGGATTGGTGTTGATTGAAATAAAGGGAGGAGATTGTGTTTGAATTGGAATGAGGGAGGAGATTGAGGTTGATTCATAAGTGAGGAGATTGTGTTTGATTGGCCAAGGGGGAGATGTGGGGGTTGCTTTGGAATAAAGGGAGGGATATTTTGTTTGAATTTGAATAAGGGGAGGAGATTTGGGTTTGATTGGGAACAAGGGGGGGGAGAGGTGGGTTTGATTGAGAGAAACTATGAGGTTGGATTGATTGGGAATAAAAGCATGATATTTGGTTTGATTGGGGAATTAAGGAAGGAGATTGGGCTTGATTGGGTATACAGGGAGGATATTTGGTTGATTGGCAATAATTTGAGTAGTG
>JAACNH010003683.1:0-27636 GCA_019447015.1 Hymenochirus boettgeri
TTAGACAGGTAGGTAGCCAGTACCATTAACACACATCCAGACAGGTAAGAAGCCAGTACCATTAACACCTTTAGACAGGTAGGTAGTCAGTACCATTAACACACATCCAGACAGGTAGGTAGCAATTACCCAGACACCATGTATAATTCACTGACATTAGTAAGTTTATTTTGTATCTTGTATCTATCTAGATAGCTTATTTACTACCATCAACCATGTGGAGGGTTATTGAGGGTTTTATTTTTCACTAAACTGTGTCCAGAAGGCTTCTAGCTAGTTAATAGTCAATAAAACCCAGTGACTCTAACATGAATAAGCCACGGCAAACAGACGCTCAACGCTAACAGTCCCCCTCCTTCCAAGCACTGCAGTGTTTATTATTCTGGTCTCGCACTTTCCATCACACAGTGTTAATGAGTTTATTGTTACATTGCTCTGTATTAAAGTCACAACAGAGCGCCCTCTATAGGTTACCTGTGCACAGTAACTGGGGATATTTTCCCTTACCAGATGAGGTTATGGGGTTTATACTGTGAATTTCACAGCCAGGCTGATACCTTATATATCTTCAGGAACAGGTGAGATGCCTTTCCGGATAATGAGAAATATTTGTACTGTGTTGGTCTATGGAAACGTCTTACTGCTATTTAGTACTCAGCTGTTTTCACCACTAATAAGAGATGAAGGTTTGATTAGGTCAGTCCCTAAAGGGTTAAACAGCGAAAATGACTTCTTGGACCCGTTAACTAATTAAGTATGTAAAGCTCCAAAATATATCAACACACACAGATTAGTAAAACATTAGACTTGCTAAGGAAAAACAAAGCAACCCTGCCCTAGAATACAGTAGAGAGTGCAGTGATTTACAGGCCAGTATTTGATGATAAGGAATTGGATATTAAATAGGAAATAGGAGGTTACATACTAATTAACAGCTTGGAGGGCAGATTGGGGCTAGAAAAGCCACTGGTTTTGGGGAATGGAAGATACAGGGAGCGTTGTTAGAAGTTACTCCAATGATGGAGAAAGTCATTGTAACTGGTGAGAGGGAAAAAGAAGAAGTTATTGTTGTTGCCTAGAAGAATGTAGAGGAAGCCATTGTTAATGGTGAGAGGAAGGTAGAGGAAGCCATTGTTAATGGTGAAAGGAAGTTGGAGGAAGCCATTGTTAATGAAAAATAATAATAGTATCGAGACTATGTATTATACTAATGTAAATAGATATATTATAGTATTATATATGTAATAGTATAATTATATAGTATAATATAATGTAAATAGAGTATAAATATAGTACTATATATAATTGTATAAATAGTATAATATTATAGTATAATATATGTAAAATAGTATAATATATATAGTATTATAATGTAAAAGTAGTATAATAATAGATTATAATGTAAATAGTAATAATATCTATAGGTATATATAATGTAAATAGTATAATATATAGTTATTATATATGTAAATAGATAATATATTAGTATTGAAATGAAGTATATATATATATAGTATAATCTAATGTAAATAGTATATATATAGTATAATATAATGTAAATAGTATAATATATATAGATTATATAATGTAAATAGTATAATATATATATAGTATAATAATAATGTAAATAGTATAATATATATATAGTATAATATAATGTAAATAGTATATATATATAGTATTATATAATGTAAATAGTATAATATATATAGTATAATATAATGTAAATAGTATAATATTATATTAGTATTATATAAGGTAAATAGTATATATATTAATATGTATAATATAAATGTAAATAGTTATAGTATATATATTAGTATAATATATATATGAATAGTTATAATATATATAGTATAATTATGTAAAATATATAATATATATAGTTCATAAATATGTAAATAGCAGATATCTATGAGTTATAATTAATGTAAAATAGTCTATAATATATATTAGTTATAATATAATGTAAATATGTATGAATATATTATAGTATTAATAATGTATAAATAGTATATATATATATAATATAATGTAATAGTATAATAATATAGTATAATATAATGTAAATAGTATAATATAATATGATTATATAATGTAAATAGTATAATATAGATAGTATTATATAAGGTAACTAGTATAATAAATGTAGATTAATCTAATGAAAATAGTATAATATAGTATTACTATAATGAAATAGTATAATAATATAAAGTATTATATAATGTAAATAGATAATATATATAGTGTTATTAATAGTAAATAGTATATATAGATAGTTTATAGAATGAAAATGGTATAATATATATAGTATATATATTAATGTAAATAGTATAATATATATGTATTATATATGTAATAGTATAATATATATAGTCTAATATATTGTAATAATGTAAATATATATAGTATTCTAATATAATAAATAGTATAATAATATTATAGTATTATATAATGTAAAATAGTATATATATATATAATATATACTATATATATATAAAAGTAGATAATCTTTAATATAATATAGTAATTATATACTATAGTAAATGTAAATATATATAAGTATTATTAATGTAAATAGTATAAATATATAGGTATAATATTTATGTAAATAGTATAATAATAGTAGTGTTATATAATGTTAAATAGATAATAGTATATAGTATTATATAATGTAATAGCATAAGTATATATGTAGGATATTTATAATGTAATAGTAAATAATAGTATAGTATTATATCATGTAAATAGTATAGATAAAGTAGTATTAATAATGTAATAGTATATAATATAGTAGTTATATATGTAAATAGTATAATATATATGTATTATATAATTAAAATAGTATATAATATATAATGTATATAAGTAAATAGTATAATTTAAAATATAGTATTATATAATGTAAATAGATAATATATATAGTATTATATAATGTAAATAGTATATTATTATAGTATTATATAATGTAAAAGTATAATATATATATTAATATAATGTAAATAGTATAATATATATAGTATAATATACTGTAAATAGTATCTATATTGATAAATATGTAAATAAGTATATAAATATATGTATAAGTATACTGTAAATAGTAAAATATATAGATTATAATGGAAATGTATAATATATATATAGTATAATATAATGTTAAAGGGGTATATAAATATATATACGTATAATTATGTAAATAGTATAATATATATCGTATAATATAATGTAACTAGTATAATATATATAGTTAATATAATGTAAATAGTATAATATATATAGTATAATATAAGTAAAATGTATATATATATCTTAGTTAATAATGTAAATAGTATAATATATAGTATATATAATGTAAAATAGTTAATATAGATGTAAGAATAATAGTAAATATATATAGTATATATAATTGTAAATAGTATAATAATATATAGTATTATATAAATGTAATAGTCATACTATATATAGTATTAATATAATAGTAAATATGTCATAAGAATAATAAGTATAATATACTGTAAATAGTATAATTATATATATAGATGTAAATAGTATAATATAATATAGCTTATATTATACTGAAATAGTGATATATATATATATATATATAATGTTACATAGTATAATATATATAGTATATATATATGTAAATATATAATATTACGTATGATAGTATAATATTAATGTAAATAGTATAATATATATAGTATAATATACGTAAATAGTATATATATATAATAGTATATATATAATATGTCAATAGATAATATAATAGTATAATATATGTAATAGTATAATATATAATAGATAATATATGTATAATAGTATAATGATATATATAGTATAATATAATAGTAAATAATAATATATATAATATATGTAAATAGTATATAATATATATAGTATAATATAAGTAAATAGTATAATATATATATTAAGGATATTAATAGTATAAATAGTATAATATATATAGTATGTATGATAATGTAATAGGATAATATATATTTAGTATAATATAATAGGTAAATAGTATAATATATATGTATAATATAATATAAATAGTATAATATATATAATATAATAGTAAATAGTATAATAGTATATATAGTATATATAAATGTAAATAGTATAATATATATAGTATTATATAATGTAACTAGTATAATATATAGTAGTAATATAATGTAAATGTATAAATATATATAGAAAATAGTAATAGTATATAGATAATATAATGTAAATAGATAAATATATAAGATGTAATTATAATGTATAATAGTATAATATATATAATATACATTAAATAGTATAATATATATAGTATTATATAATGTAAATAGTATAATATATATAGTATATATAATGTAAATAGTATAATATATAGTTATATAATGTAAATAGTATAATATATATAGTATTATATAATGTAAATAGTATAATATATATATAGTATAATAACTGATAAATAGTTATAATATATATAGTATTCTATAATATTGTAAATAGTAATAATATATATAGTATAATATACTGTAAATAGTATACTATATATAGTTATAATAAGTAAATAGTATAATATTATAGTATAATTACGTAAATAGTATAATTATTATTAATAATAACTGTAAATAGTATAATATATATAGTATAATATAATGTAAATATATTTTTGTATGAATATATATAGTATTATATAATGTAATAGTTAATATAATATAGTATATATAGTAAATAGTAAGAAATATGTAAAATCTAAATAGTATAATATATATAATCATATAATTCTGTAATAGATAAATATATATAGTGATATATATGTAAAGTTATAGAGATATAGTTATAATATATGTAAATAGTATAAATAATAAGTATAATATATGTAAATAGTATAGATATATAGTATTATATAATGTAAATAGTATATATATATATAGGTATATAAGTATATATAGTAATATATAATGTATAAATAGTATATAATTATATAGTATTTATATAATGTAAATAGTATAATATATATATCGTTAATTATGTAAATAGTATAATATATAGTATATATATGTAAATAGTATAATATAGTAAATAGTATAATATATATGTATAAGTATATATGTAAATAGTAAATATATATTAGTATTAATATATGTAAATAGTATAATATATATAATAGTATATATATGTAAATAGTATAATATATATATAGTATAATATATGTAAATAGATATAATCATTATTAGTATATATATATGTAAATAGTATATATATATAGTATATATAATGTGAAATAGTTAATATATATAGTATAATATAATGTAATAGTATAATATATATAGATTATAATGTAAATAGTAATCTATAGTAATTAATGTAAATAGTTAATATATATAGTATTATATATGTAAATAGTATATATATAGTATTAGTATAATGTAAGAGTATAATATATATAGTAATATAATGTAAAAGTCTAAATATATAGTTTATATAATGTAAATAGTAATATATATAGTATTATATAATGTAAATAGTATTAATATATATTAGTATATATAATGTAAATGAGTATAAATATTATTATATAATGTAAATAGTTAATAATATAGTATAATATATGTAAATAGTATATATTTATAGTATATTAATGTAAATAGTATAAATATATAGTATAATTAATGTAAATAGTATAATATAATAGTATTATGTAAGTAAATAGTATAATATTAATTATAAATGTAAATAGTATAATATAGATGTATAATATAATGTAAAATAGTATAATATATATAGTATTATATAATGTAAATAGTATAATATATATAGTATAATATAATGTAAATAGTATAATATATATATAGTATAATATACTGTAAATAGTATAATAAATGTAGTATAATATTAATAGTAGTTGCTGTACCATGTGAGATATTGACGGGAGGCCAGTACGTCGCTATTTAGTAAATGACAGAGAAGGATTAGTACAATGTATTTTGGTTGGCATATTTAGGGATTGTGTACGGAGATGGAGGAAAGTTTCTCTTTCCGCTTTCTCTGTAGCACTGGCTTAGGTCTCTTTACATTTCATATACAAACTCATGTGTGTCAAATGTCAAGGAAGCAAAGACAAATTGTTAGAAAGTTGTCCGCAATGTTTAGCTAAAGGATTGTATACTCATCCAGTCTAGTGCAGACCTGGCTAATAATAGTAATATAAAGTCATCTCCTGCAAAACATTCCCAGATCTGTGTTAAACTACAGTGGATGGTCTATCACCCCTGATCAATAGGATCACCAGCACCATTTATATTCTGCTTCCACTTATTATTCATACACATGGACCAGAGCAGACAGGGAAATAATCATATATTTAGGGCTGGAATGGACCAGTCACATGGTGTCCGAATACAGAAACCAACACAGGGATCAGAGAGAACACAACCACAACATCTGAGAGTTAAATTTCTAAGGTAGGTAGCCTCTAACATTAACACACATCCAGACAGGTAAGTAGCCAGTACCATTAACACACACCCAGACAGGTAGGTAGCCAGTACAATTAACACACATCCAGACAGGTAGGTAGCCAGTACAATTAACACACATCCAGACAGGTAGGTAGCCAGTACCATTAACACACATCCAGACAGGTAGGTAGCCAGTACCATTAACACACATCCAGACAGGTAGGTAGCCAGTACCATTAACACACATCAGACAGGTAGGTAGCCAGTACCATTAACACACATCCAGACAGGTAGGTAGTCAGTACCTAACACACAACCAGACAGGTAGGTAGTCAGTACCATTAACACACATCCAGACAGGTAGGTAGCCAGTACCATTAACACACATCCAGACAGGTAGGTAGCCAGTACCATTAAACACATCCAGACAGGTAGGTAGCCAGTACCATTAACACACATCCAGGCAGGTAGGTATCCAGTACCATTAACACACATCCAGACAGGTAGTATCCAGTACCATTAACAACATCCAACAGGTAGTAGCCAGTCCTACACACATCCAGACAGGTAGGTAGCCAGTACCATTAACACACATCCAGACAGGTAGTAGCCAGTATCATTAACACATCATCCAGACAGGTAGGTAGCCAGTACCATAAACACACTCAGACAGGTAGGAACCAGTACCATTAACCAAATCCAGACAGGTAGGTAGCCGTACCATTACACACATCCAGACAGGTAGGTAGCAGTATCATTAACACACACCCAGAAAGGTAGGTAGCCAGAATCATTAACACACATCCAGACAGGTAGGTAGCCAGTACCATTAACACACATCCAGGCAGGTAGGTAGCCAGTACCTTAACACACATCCAGACAGGTAGGTAGCCAGTACCATTAATACACCTTTAGACAGGCAGGTAGCCAGTACCATTAACACACATCCAGACAGGTAAGTCGCCAGTACCATACACACTTTAGACAGGTAGGTAGCCAGTACCATTAACACACATCCAGACAGGTAAGCCAGTACCCTTAACACTTTAGACAGGTAGGTAGTCAGTACCATTAACACACATCCAGACAGGTAGGTAGCAATTACCCAGACACCATGTATAATTCACTGACATTAGTAAGTTTATTTGTATCTTGTTCTATCTAGATAGCTTATTTACTACCATCAACCATGTGGAGGGTTATTGAGGGTTTTATTTTTCACTAAACTGTGTCCAGAAGGCTTCGCAGTTAATAGTCAATAAAACCCAGTGACTCTAACATGATAAGCCACGGCAAACAGACGCTCAACGCTAACAGTCCCCCTCCTTCCAGCACTGCAGTGTTTATTATTCTGGTCTCGCACTTTCCATCACACAGTGTTAATGAGTTTATGTGTACATTGTCTGTATTAAAGTCACAACAGAGCGCCCTCTATAGGTTACCTGTGCACAGTAACTGGGGATATTTCCCTTACCAGATGAGGTTATGGGGTTTATACTGTGAATTTCACAGCCAGCGTGATACCTTATATATTTCAGGAACAGGTGAGATGCCTTTCCGGAAATGAGAAATATTTGTACTGTGTTGGTCTATGGAAACGTCTTACTGCTATTTAGTACTCAGCTGTTTTCACCACTAATAAGAGATGAAGGTTTGATTAGGTCAGTCCCTAAAGGGTTAAACAGCGAAAATGACTTCTTGGACCCGTTAACTAATTAGTGTAAAGCTCCAAAATATATCAACACACACAGATTAGTAAAACATTAGACTTGCTAAGGAAAAACAAAGCACCCTGCCCTAGAATCAGTAGAGAGTGCAGTGATTTACAGGCCAGTATTTGATGATAAGGAATTGGATATTAAATAGGAAATAGGAGGTTACATACTAATTAACAGCTTGGAGGGCAGATTGGGGCTAGAAAAGCCACTGGTTTTGGGGAATGGAAGATACAGGAGCGTTGTTAGAAGTACTCCAATGATGAGAAAGTCATTGTAACTGGTGAGAGGGAAAAAGAAGAAGTTATTGTTGTGCCTAGAAGAATGTAGAGGAAGCCATTGTTAATGGTGAGAGGAAGGTAGAGGAAGCCATTGTTAATGGTGAAAGGAAGTTGGAGGAAGCCATTGTTAATGATGAAAGGAGTTGGAGGAACCCATTGTTAATGGTTAGAGGAAGGTAGAGGAAGCTGTTGTTACTGATGAAAGGAAGTTGGAAGAAGCCATTGTTAATGGTGAGAGGAAGGTAGAGGAAGCTGTTGTTACTGATGAAAGGAAGTTGGAAGAAGCCATTGTTAATGGTGAGAGGAAGGTAGAGGAAGCCATTGTTAATGGTGAAAGGAAGTTGGAGGAAGCCATGTGTAATGGTGAGAGGAAGGTAGAGGAAACCATTGTTAATGGTGGAGAGGAAGGTAGAGGAAACCATTGTTAATGGTGAGAGGAAGGTAGAGGAAGCCATTGTTAATGGTGAGGGGAGGTGAGTAAAGCCATTGTTAATGGTGAGGGAAGGTAGAGTAAGCCATTGTTAATGGTGAGAGGAGGTAGAGGAGCCATTGTTAATGGTGAGGGAAGGTAGAGGAAGCTGTTGTTTACAATGAAAAAAGGAAGTTGGAGGAAGCCATTGTTATGATGAAAGAGAAGTTGGAGGAACCCATTGTTAATGGTTAGAGGAAGGTAGAGAAGCTGTGTTACTGAGTGAAGGAAGTTGGAGAAGCCATGTTAATGTGAGAGAGGTAGAGGAAGCTGTTGTTACTGGTGGAAGGAAGTTGGAGGAAGCCATTGTTAATGGTGAGAGGAAGGTAGAGGAAGCTGTTGTTAGTGATGAGAGGAAGGTAGAGGAAGCCATTGTTAATGGTGAGAGAAAGGTGGAGGAAGCCATTGTTAGTGATGAGAGGAAGGTAGAGGAAGCCATTGTAAGGTGAGAGTAGGTGAGGAAGCCATGTGTGATGAGAGGAAGGTAGAGGAAGCCATGTGTAAGGGTGAGAGGTAGGTAGAGGAAGCCATTGTTAGTGATGAGAGGAAGGTAGAGGAAGCCATTGTTAATGGTGAGGTAGGTAGAGGAAGCCATTGTAGTTGATGAGAGGGAAGGTAGGGAAGGCATTGTTAATGGTGAGAGGAAGGTAGAGGAAGCCATTGTTAGTGATGGAGGAAGGTAGGGAAGCCTTGTTAATGGTGAGAGGAAGGTAGAGGAAGCCATTGTTAGTGATGAGAGGAAGGTAGAGGAAGGCATTGTTAATGGTGAGAGGTAGGTAGGGAGCATGTTGTTAGTGATGAGAGGAAGGTAGAGGAAGGCATTGTTAATGGTGAGAGGTAGGTAGAGGAAGCCATTGTTAGTGATGAGAGGAAGGTAGAGGAAGCCATTGTTAATGGTGAGAGGTAGGTAGAGGAAGCCATTGTTAGTGATGAGAGGAAGGTAGAGGAAGCCATTGTTAATGGTGAGAGGAAGGTAGAGGAAGCCGTTGTTACTGGTGAAAGGAAGTTGGAGGAAGCCATTGTTACTGGTGAAAGGAAGTTGGAGGAAGCCATTGTTAGTGGTGATAGGAAGTTAGGGGAAGCCATTGTTATTGGTGAGAGGAAGGTAGAGGAAGCCATTGTTATTGGTAAGAAGAAGGTAGAGGAAGCCATTGTTATTGGTGAGAGGAAGGTAGAGGAAGCCATTGTTGGTGGTAATGAGAAGGCATATGAGGCCATTGTTAATGGTGAGATTTAGGTAGAGGAAGCCATTGTTAGTGATGAGAGGAAGGTAGAGGAAGCCATTGTTAGTGGTGATAGGAAGTTAGGGGAAGCCATTTTGAATGGTGAGAGGAAGGTAGAGGAAGCCGTTGTTATTGGTGAGAGGAAGGTAGAGGAAACCATTGTTAGTGGTGATAGGAAGGAAGAGAAAGCCATTGTTATTGGTGATGAGAAGGCATATGAGTCCATTGTTACTGGTGAGATTTAGGTAGAGGAAGCCATTGTCAACGGTGAGAGGAAGGTAGAGGACGCCATTGTTAATAGTTAGAGGAAGGTAGAGGAATGGTGAGAGGAATGTAGAGGAAGCCATTGTTATTAGTGACAAGAAGGCATCATATGAGGCCATTGTTACTGGTGAGAGGAAGAAAGTAGTAGCAATTGTTACTGGTGAAAAAAAGATAGAGGAAACTGTTAATGGTAAGAGAAAGGGAGAAGTAGCAATTGTTACTGGTGAGAAAAAGGCATAGTAGGTCATTGTTACTCGTAAGAGGAAGCCATTTTTAATGTTGAGAGGAAGAAAGAAGAAGCAAGTGTTACTGGTGAGAGGAAGGTAGATGAAGCCATTGTTAAAAGTGAGAAGAAAGTAGATGAAGCATTCATTATTGGTGAGAAGAAGGTAAAAGTAGCCATTGTTATTGGTGAGAAGAAGGTAAAATTAGCCATTGTTATTGGTGAGAAGAAGGTAAAAGTAGCCATTGTTATTGGTGAGAAGAAAGTAGAAAGGTAGCTATTGCTATCAGTAACTGAAACTGTTTTGGCTTTTTTAAGGGTATGCCCAAAATGCCTTCTAGTCCATAACCTAACTCCAACCACTATATTTAGTTCTGTGTTATATGTAGTGCTCACAAGATTTGGAATGAGATATTTTACCTCCTTCCTGCACATGGGCAATCATGACAGCTGATGTCATATACAATAATTGGTTGCTTTTCCCACTGCTGTGTCCTCTGTTCATGCTCCAGCTCATATAGAGCTTGTACAGCATAAGGGGAAGGCAGGTTTCTCTCAGCACGTGGACAACTTTTCATTGTAAATCTTGTGAGTATTGAATCAGTTGGGGACAATTAACAGACAAGCACTATTTTGTTTTAAGGGCCATCCCTTTAATTTTGGTTTCTCTGTGCATCTCTTGTATGGATTGTGTGGGGTTCCCTTTATTTCTCCATAGCATAAAAAATAATCAATCGTTTAACAAGAACAGTCTGTTAATGGAATGCTACACACTTGTTACTGCATGTGATGAGCCAATGTTCCTAACACTGACCGTGAGCCGGAGCGCAGCTGAGCCACGAAATTTGCTATCAGCGCATGTTCATCTGGTACCCGACCGGCTGTGTCCGTGATGATTTGTAACCTGGTAACAATCGGGGCAAACAAAAACAAACCAAAGAAAATGTTAAAATGAATAGAACATCCCTCAAACACCGGATGAGCCCCCAAGGTCCACGCAGAGACGAGAGGATGTCGCAATGGCAATAAATAAAAAGGAACACAAACATGAAAAAATTGAAAAAACAATGTAAGGGCGAAGAAACTGAACCAATATGACAGAAGGGACAACTGGGCTTGAAGTTTAGTTCTTGATGATGTTTCGCTAGTCATCCAATGGGATATCTTAATTCAGAATGGATTGGAATTGAAATAATAACACAATGTTGCTCTATAATATATTGTCCTGGACATTAGGAACAATTTAGATGACTTTATGGCCATCAAGACTATATAATTAGCCAGGGAACATGATCTTCCATGGAGCCCAATATAGCACCTTCTAAAACGAATGCTGTACATTGCTAGATGTATTGGCTAACGTGTTACTGGGACTGTTCAACTTTATAACATTTAGTTCAGTCTTGGCTAGTGGCCTCTGTAGTAGTTGTTGATACCATCTTAGTTACGGAGATTTCTCTGTTGCAGCTGTTAGTAACTTAGTTAAATTCTACATTTACAGTTTTATTTCTCCAACTTTTCCAATCCTGTATTTTCCTACTTATAATAATCAATATTCACAACCTACAATATAGCAATTTATACACAAGTTATCCCCCATTTACACACATAGTATATAACTCATATAAACGTACAAATTATATAAATATATATATATCCACAAAATGTCTCTCCAATAATGTCCTATATATTACAGAGGGTGCAAATAATACCAGTTCATTGATACAATCTTTTAAATCGCTAGTTCCAGGGTTCCAATCAGCAGTACAGGTAACCAAGTGCCTCCATAATAAATATAGCACACACAGAATTATATTAATATTATAGTAAACCAAAACCTGCGCACTTTGCTTATGAAAGCACAGCCCAGACGCACTCACTTTACTGGGATTTGAACAAATCACAACTTTTGTTCTATTATTTAAGGGTTTATATATAAAGAAGGGTAGAGAGGGGTGTGTGTGTTTTTTTGCAGCTGAACTGGTCAGAGCATCTCTGTATCACATTCTCATAGGGAAACACATGGGAACAGGTTGATTGTTATTAAACTGCCATTCAGTGGGATCTTTGTGTAAGGAAAAAAGGAAGCAGCTCATAGTGTCCCTCGCCTGTCCAATCGGATGGCTGTCTACATGAACACGGCATTCAGGGACATAATACACATAGTACAGACACTGTAAGGAAACACTGTACACAGCCATAGATTATCGGAGGCATCCTGGGTATACATGGAATCTATAGTGCATAGGTATCATGTGGCTCCAAGTACAGGAGGTGAGATGGAGCGGCTGTGCGGATCCGTAGCAGGGCGTTGGGTGAGGGACTACACCAGTACGATATGGACACATCTGGGCACATTAGTGATGGCGGTTACATGGTGAACTTAATGCCCTTTTGCTATACTGATTCTGCTGGCACTAGGAGGCTGTAAGACCATTAATGGGCCCACTACATTACAATGACTTCTGGGCTGTCTGGTTTGACTTTGATTTACAATTACTGTGTGACTTTTACTACTGTGTGGATCCCTTTTATTACCTGGACTTATTTGTATTACTTCTATTATCCCCTTATTATTCCTGCGTTGCCCAGTACACAGCCAATAAATCAGTGTGTTCCCTTTAAAGCCTGGTTACTTTATATCCTGGTGTTGGTTATACAACCATCTCTGGGGAATCCATTACACCCCCCCCATGTTTCTATTTAACGTAGGTGGGTAGACACATGTGGGGATATTGGGGGAAGTCTCAGTATAGAAGAAACTAGGAATTTTCACACTCACAGTCGCCCTTTCCAGACTATTGGCCAATACGCAATAACCAATCTGTCCACAGTGTTTTGTGTCGGTGTTTGCATTCTAATTGCGCCCACAGTGTGTTTACATTCACAAAAGGCCGACCATGGAAATACTGATTATTACTGAGGAGTCTCTTCCCTATCTGTGTACATAGATACAGTGTGTATATACAGTGACCAATCACAGATAGACTCGTAGAGATAGATAGACAGACAGATAGACGATAGATTCATATAGACAGACAGACAGGTAGAGGTAGATAGAGAGAGAGATAGAGAGTAGATAGATAGACAGACAAGTAGAGGTATAGATAGACAGATAGATAATAGATAGACAGACAGGTAGAGGTAGATAGAGAATAGATAGATAGACAGAGATAGATAGATAATAGATAGACAGAGACAGGTAGAGGTAGATAGAGAAGAGATAGACAGATAGATAGATGATAGATAGATAGATAGATAGATAGATAGATAGACAGATAGATATATGATAGATAGATAGACAGATAGATGATAGATAGACAGACAAGTAGAGGTATAGGTAGGTAGATAGATAGATAGATAGATAGATAGATAATAGATAGACAGACAGGTAGAGGTAAAGAGAGAAGAGCTAGATAGACAGGTAGAGATAGATAATAGATAGATAGAGAAAGGTAGAGGTAGATAGAGAAGAGATAGGCAGATAGATAGAGAGATAGATAGACAGACAGATAGATAGACAGACAGACATATAGATAGATGATAGATAGATGATAGGTTGATAGATAGATGATAGATAGATAGACAGACAGACAGACAGATGATAGATAGATGATAGATAGATGATAGATAGATAATAGATAGATAGATGATAGATAGATAGATGATAGGTAGATAGATGATAGATAGATAGATGATAGATAGATAGATAGATAGATAGATAGATAGGTGATAGATAGATGATAGATAGATGATTGATAGATGATAGGTAGATAGATGATAGGTAGATAGATGATAGATAGATAATAGATAGATAGATAATAGATAGATAGATGGTAGATAGTTAGATAGATAGATGATAGGTAGATAGATAGATGATAGATAGACAGATAGATAGATATTTTTTACTGCCACGTTTATCTTCCCCTTAAATCTCCCAGAGTTTGGAATTACAGGGGACACATTAAAAGGATTTCACTGATCTCTGTACGGTACCTTTTGGTGGGTGTGGGGGCACCTGAAGAAATGTGAGAGACCACCGTTTCGTTCATGTTAGGTAAGGGACGCGCTGGGCTGTAAGAGAGAGAAAACATGAAAGTCATTAATGAGATAAGAAAATACAGAGAAATAAGATACGGCGATACCTGGTCTATTTAACGTTCCAGGTAAACATAATGTACCGACAATGCAGTACAACCAGTCAATTATCTAGTGAATAGGCAGCATTAGCTTCAACCAACAGACTGAATAAGAGTTTATTGAGTATATGGCTATTTCCAGGCCTTCTATGAAAACAAAGGACAATAAACCATTAACTTACTAAATATCTATTGAGAAATATGTGTCATTATGGAGACCTCAATGAACTGCAGGAAGTGACCGTCAGGCTACTGATTACTGGGTATGAAGTCTGCCCATGTGTTCCATACAAAGCCTCTGAATCAAGGATTCCATCAACCAGCCAAACCCACAAAGAAATTAAAGTATAAGAAACTGATATTAGGAATCTTGCCAACAGAAAATATGTGAATTCTGCAATGACATTAAACAGATCGCCAATCTCCTACTATCACTGCAGAAATGGGAACATTCGCTCCAATGTTACAGTTGTTCATTCAGCAACACATGTCTTATATGGGGCAACAAACGCCCCCATGCACGTTCCACTTGGGAACAAGCCAGGAACTAATAGGAATGTACAAATATGATATAAAGACAAGGACAACATGCTAGTTGTAAAGTTGTTTTAACATAATTTTTCATGGCCACATCAAAATCTTAGACCTTGTATGAAATGGTAATGTTAAAACAGCATTGTACATAAAACAGCATATGTACCATGTACAATGCTGTTTTAACACCTTACTCTGGGCGTTCCTATAACACCTCTTAGCCACTATCCAATCACACCCTTAACACCTGGCTGTGATATGCTAATTGGGATTTTCCAGGGTACATAATTGCCACAGATTCTTGTACAAGTCATTCTGAATTGAGAAAGCCAGTCGGATGACTAGCGAAACGTCTTCAAGAACTACATTTCAAGTCCAGTTGATCTAATTGAATACAACAGACTTACCTTGGTTTATACTCAAGTCAACCTGTCTCTTACCTTGTCCGGCGGCCGCGCGATCCGCATCCTCAGTGTGCATCCGGATGACGTCACTACCCGGCGCCTCTCAGTTTGCGGCGCTGAGTAGTGACATCATCCGGATGCGCACTGAGGATGTGGAGCGAGGAACGAGCGGCCACCAGACAAGGTAGGAGAATACCACGGACACCAGGGAGGGCAATATTTACAAATAAGAGTAAAACCTTCTTTATTTGTACATACTGTATGCACAAATAAAGGAGGATTTACCCCTATTTGCAAGTATTTGCCACTTAAGATGTTTGAAAACTACAACTCCCAGCAATAAAGCATGCTGGGAGTTGTAGTTTCCAAACATCTTAAGTGGCAAATACTACCCCCTCGGTTTATACTCGAGTCAATTTCTTTTTCCCTAAAACTAGGTACCTCGTTTATACTCGGGGCGGTATATACTCGAGTATATACGGTAGGCTAAATCACACAGCTGTCTGTGATCTGGGCAATGGGAAGTGCATCTTCTCATTGGGCTTATCACGGACAGTCCATGGAGTAGAGTTAGACCGGAGTGGTGAGGGAAAGTAAGGTAAGTATATCTGGAATAGAGGGGGTTAGGTCTCACCCTGGATATTTTTAAGGGGAGGAGTTATTTTAAGAACTATAATTAATTGTCCTTTAATGATACCTACAAGTACTGATAGACCCGAGGATGGGCAAGTCATACTTAAAACATATAAAAGGTTATTGGAACCATCTCCTACCTCCTTTCTTACTGATCACCTGCTCAGAACCAGGATGGTAAACCCAACCACATTAATCTATAAAGACGGCAGCTCGCAAATAAACCCCAATAAGCATATCTTGTAGGTCCTGCATTTCTCTATCTCTTCCTTTTGCTGCAAATTTAAATAATAATGTCATGGGAACACATTAAATTTAGCAGCAGCAGCTGAGCCGAGATGCCTAGTGCTTGATTCTGTCCCTTCCAGCAGTCTGATGGCTCCGTGGCCTATAAGGGAAGCAGTGACTGACAGACACAGAATAAGCCTCGCTTTACGGATCAGTATCGGTTAGTTAAGCGAATGGCAGCACAGTATGGTATCTGGCAGGCAATACGATTGCAACAAGTGCTTCCCGCGGTCAGAATGACTCTATATAATGGAACTATTCTGCTGTAACGTGTGCTGTCTCCCTTAATATTATATTATATATAATATACAAGTTATAGCAACATTATGACTATCTATAGACACAATGTACCAGGTACAGCCGATCTTTTACATTGTAACACCATAAGGGTTAAACAGTGTGTGCTGTCCCTTATATATTACACAGAAAGTGGTGCACTGTCCCTTATATATTACACAGAAAGTTGTGCGCTTTCCCTTATATATTACACAGAAAGTGGTGCGCTGTCCCTTATATATTACACAGAAAGTGGTGCCTTTCCCTTATATATTACACAGAAAGTGGTGCTCTGTCCCTTATATATTACACAGAAAGTTTGTCGCGTTCCCTTATCTATTCAACAGAAATTTGCGCTGTCCCATATATATTACACAGAAAGTGGTGCGCTGTCCCTTATATATTACACAGAAAGTGGTGCTCTGTCCCATATATATTACACAGAAAGTGGTGCGCTGTCCCTTGTGTCGGCATCACTGAACATGGAGATAAATAACTCCCCACCCTGTCACTACATAAAGTCTGTGTGTAGTTGTAATAGTGTGGAGCATGCTGGGTAAAGGCACCACTCAGTCATAAAGACCCAGTGCACCATATTACAGGACCTTAGGAGCCAGTCAATCATTATCAGGTAGCCGGTTCTACAGATGTCAAAAGAAAAACATAGTCACTAGTTTCATTGGCTACCTGGGTCCTGGGGTCAGTGCATTTCTGCTCCTTTAAATTAGTCCTAATTAGGTTGCACACAGCCATATATATAGGGCAGGAGGGTCCCTAGCAATTACGGAGAGGATGGAGGGCGACGGGCTGCAAACCCAATAGAAATAGAACAGACATAAGACTAAATAACACTGAGATTTGTGCCTTTAACAACAACCCATAATAACCCTGCTCCTTCTTTATAATTATACCCTGGAGAGAGTTAAAGGGACACATGGCAATAAGGACCACCTGGTACCCAGACAGCTCTGTAACCTGCGTTCAAACCCCCGCTCCCGCCATGTAAATAAACTTCACAGAGGAAGATAAGGAGAATCCCACCGGCCCCATAGAAAATAGAGAGAGATACGAACCCTGGAGCTGAGCTGCCTCCCTTCCTCGCTCTGTCAGATCAGCATCCTAACGCACTACACACTGCTGGCGTCTCTAAGGAAACGGGCTGGTCACATGAGCTCAATCTCGTGTCCATGAGATGGGTTATCCCTGGAACACAGCAGGAGGCTGTCACACTGCAGCGCAGATGAGAACTTCCCTACGGCAGGAGGGCCCCAGCTCATCGCCAGCTGCCATTCCGAATCGCCTACACCACCTCCAACCTTAACCGTGTCACTGCTTAAATGCCAGGCACCTACCGCCTATTAAAGGAACATACCATTCATTATCTGTTCCACTACCAGGCACCTACCACCTATTATAGAACATACTATTCCTTATCTGTTCCACTACCAGGCACCTACCGCCTATTATAGAACATACCATTCATTAGCTGTTCCACTACCAGGCACCTACCACCTATTATAGAACATACCATTCGTTTTTTTTTAATGGGATATTATGAACAAATCAAATTTTGTTCTATATTAAGGGTTTATATATGAAAGAAGGGTATAGAGAGGGGTGCTGTGTGGTTTTTTGCAGCTGAAACTGTGTCAGAGGCATCTATGTTATAAATTCTCATAGGAGAACCACATGGACAGGTGATTGTTATTAAACTGCATCAGGCCCTTGGGATCTTTGTGTAAGGGAAAAAAGGAAGCAGCTCATAGTGTCCCTAGCCGTCCAATCGGATGGCGTTAAATGAAACACGGCATTCAGGGAACATAATACACATAGACAGACACGTGTAAGGAAAACGTACACAGCCATAGATTAGTCGGAGGCATCCTGGGTTATACATGGAATCTATAGTGCATAGTATCAATGTGGCTCCAAGTACAGGAGGTGAGAATGGAGGGGGCGGGCTGTTCGGATACGTCAGCAGGGCGTGGGTAGGGGACTACACCAGTACGATATGGAAACACTCTGGGCACATTAGTGATGGCGGTTAATGGTGAACTTAAATGCACTTTTGCTATATGATTCTGCTGGCATAGGAGGCTTGTTAAGATCAATTAATGGGCACAACTTACATTACAATGACTTCTGGGTCATGTCTGGTTTGACTTTGATTACAATTGTGACTGGTGATCTTGACTACTGTGTGGATCCCTTTATTACCTGGGACTTATTGTATTACTTCTATTATCCCCTGTATTATTCCTGGTTGCCCAGTACACAGCCCAATAAATCATGTGTTCCCATTTAAAGCCTGGTTATGTATACCTGGGTTGGTTTATACAAACATCTCTGGGGAACTATCTACACCCCCCCACTGTTTCTATTTAACGTAGGTGGGGTTTAGACACATGTGGGGGAATAGGGGATAGTCCTCAGTTGATAGAAGAAACTAGGAATTTTCACACTCACAGTCAGCCCTTTCCAGACTATTGGCCAATACGCCAATAACCAATCTGTCCCACAGTGCTTTGTGCGGTGTTTTGCATTCATTGCCCGCCCACAGTTGTGTTTACATTCACAAAAGGCACCCGACCGCGGAAATATGATTATTACTGAGGAGTCATTCCCTATCTGTGTACATAGATACAGTGTGTATTAACAGTGACCAATTCACAGATAGACTCGTAGAGATAGTAGGACAGACAGATAGACGATTAGATTCATATAGACAGACAGACAGGTAAGGTAGATAGAGAGAGAGATAGAGAGTAGATAGATAGACAGACAAGTAAGAGGTATAGATAGACAGGATAGTAGAATAGATAGACAGACAGGGTAGAGGTAGATAGAAAGAGATAGATAGACACGGCAGATTGGTAAGATAATAGATAGAAGAGACAGGTAGAGAGGATAGATAGAGAAGAAGAGAAGACAGATAGATAGGATGATGTGATAGGATAGATTTAATAGATAGATACGACAGATAGATATATGATAGATAGACTAGACAGATATGATGATTAGATAGACAGACACAGTAGAGTTCAGGAGGAGATAGAAGATAGATAGCTAGTATGATATAGAGTAGACCGACAGGTTAGAGGTAAAGGAGAAGAGCATAGATAGAACAGGTTAGAGATAGAAAATAGATAGTAGAGCAGAGAAAGTAGTAGAGGTAGATAGAGAAGAGAAGGCAGATAGAAGAGAGATAGATAGACAGACAGATTAGATAGGACAGAAGAACATAAGATAGATGATAGATAGATGATTACGGTTGATAGATAGTGAAGATAGTAGACAGACAGAACAGACAGATGATAGATAGATGATCAGATAGATGAAGATAGATAATTAGAAGATAGATGAGAGATAGAGATAGATGATAGGTAGATAGATTAGATAGATAGATGATTAGGATAGATAGATAGATAGATAGATAGATGAGGTGATAGATAGATGATAGATAGATGATGATAGATGATAGGAGATAGATGATAGGTAGATAGATGATAGATAGATAATAGATAGATAGATAATAGATAGAAGATTGGTAGATAGTTAGATAGATAGAGTGATCGGTAGATAGATAGCTGATAGATAGACATGATAGATAGAATTTTTTACTGCCACAGTTTATCTCCCCTTAAATCTCCCAGAGTTGGAAATTACAGGGGACACAT
This sequence comes from Hymenochirus boettgeri, assembly GCA_019447015.1. NCBI lineage: Eukaryota > Metazoa > Chordata > Amphibia > Anura > Pipidae > Hymenochirus > Hymenochirus boettgeri. The sequence goes on from JAACNH010003683.1 coordinate 20,585, forward strand.
TAAAACGGATTTCACTGATCTCTGGTACGGTACCTGTTGGTGGGTGTGGGGGCACCTGAAGAAATGTGAGAGACCACCGTTTGCGTTCATGTTAGGTAGTAAGGACGCGCTGGGCTGTAAGAGAGAGGAAAACGGAGTGAAAGTCATACATGAGATAAGAAAAATACAGAGAAATAAGATACGGCGATACCTGCGTCATGTACGTTCCAGGGAAAACATAATGTACGACCAATGCAGTACAACCAGTCAATATCTAGGAATAGGCAGCATTAGCTTCAACCCAACAGATATGAATAAGAGATTGATAGTGATAGATGGCGTATCCAGGCCACTCTATGAAAAAAGAGACAATAAACCATAATACTAAATATCTATTGAGAATATATGTGTCATATGGAACCTCAATGAACATGACCGGAATAGTGCACCGTCAGCTGTACTGATTACTGGGTATGAAGTCTGCCCATGTGTTCCATACAAAGCCTCTGAATCAAAGGATTCATAACCAGCTCCAAACCCACAAAGAAATTAAAGTATAAGAAACTGAATATTAGGAATCTGCAACAGAAAACTAGGTGAATTCTGACAATGACATTAAAAACAAAAGGAATTCGCCATCTCCACTATCACTGCCAGAAATGGGAACACTTCTTGCTCCAATGTGACAGTTGTTCATTCAGCAACACAGTTTATATTGGGTGAAACAAACGCCCCCATGCACGTTCCACTTCGAGGAACAAGCCAGGAATAAAAGGAAGTACAAATATGATTATCAAGACAAGGACAAATGCTAGTTGTAAAGTTGTTTTAAAATAATTTTCATGGCAACATCAAAATCTTAGACCTTGTATGAAAGGTAATGTTTAAAACAGCATTGTAATAAAACACCCATATGTACCAGTTCCAAATGCTGTTTTAACAACCTTACTCTGGGCGTTCCTATAACACTCTTAGCCACTATCCAATCACACCTTAACACCTGGCTGTGAATGACTAATTGGGGAATTTGTCCAGGGTACAAATGGCCAACGATCTTGTACAAGTCATTCTGACATTGAGAAAGCCAGTGGGGATAGCGAAACGGTCTGTCAGACTACATTTCAAAGTTCCAGTTGATCTAATTGAATACAACAGACTGTACTTGGTTTATAACTAAGTCAACTGTCTCTTACTTGTCCGGCGGCCCGCGGCGATCCGCATCCTTCAGTGGCATCCGGATGACGTCATACCCGGCGAGCCTCTCAGTTGCGGCGCTGAGTAGGACATCATCCGGATGACGCACTGGAGGATGTGGAGCAGAAGGAACGAGCGGCCCACCAGACAGGTAGGAGAATACACGGACACCAGGGAGGCCAAATATTTACAAATAAGATAAAACCTTCTTTATGTGTAACATTACTGTATGCACAAATAAAGGAGGTATGTACCCTAGATTTGACAAGAATTGCCACTGAAGTAGTTGGAAAACTACAACTCCCAGCCCGAAATAAAGCATGCTGGGGTGTAGTGTTCCAAAACATCGTAAGTGGCAAAACTACACCCCTCGGTTATACATCGAGTCAATTTCTTTTTCCCTAATACTAGGTACCTCGGTTTAGTCTCGGGGCGGTGTCTATACTCGCGTATATACGTGTAGGCTAAATCACACAGCTGTCTGTGATCTGGGCAATGGGAAGTGCTCTTTCATTGGGCTATCACGGACAGTCCATGAGTAGAGAGGACCGGAGGTGGTGAGGAAAGTTAAGGTAAGTATATCATGGAATAGAGGGGTTACGGTCATCACCCTGGATATTTTAAGGGGGAGTGTTATTTAAGAACTAGAATTAATTGTCCTTTAATGATACTACAAGTATGATAGACCCGAGGATGGGGCAAGTCATATTTAAAACATATAAAAGGTTATTGGAACCATTCCATACCTCATTTCTTGAATGATCACCTGCTCAGAACCAGGATGGTAAACCCAACCCACCATTATCTATAAAGACGGCAGCTCGCAATATAAACCCCAATAAGCATTCATTGAGGTGCCTGCATTCTCTATGCTCTTCCTTTTGCTGCAAAATTTAATAATTAATGTCATGGGAAACACATTAAATTTAGCAGCAGCAGCTGAGCACGAGAGGCTCAGGCTTGATTCTGTCCCGTTCCAGGCAGTTTGATGGTCCGTGGCCTATTAAGGGAAGCAGTAGTGTGGATGACCAACTAGACAGACACAGAATAAGCATCGCTTTAGGTAGAGGAGCGGTCTTAGTTAAGCGAATATGGCAGCACACGTATGGTATCTGGACAGGCAATACGATTGCAACAATGTTTTGCTTCCCGGTAGAATGACTCTATATAATGGAAGATTCTGCTGTAACGTGTGCTGTCTCCCTAATATTATATTATATATAGTATACAAGTTATAGCAACATTAGTGAACTATCTATAGACACAATGTACCAGGAGCCGCTCTTTTAATTGTAACACCATAAGGGTTAAACAGTGTGTGCGTGTCCCTATATATTACACAGAAAGTGGGTGCCTAGATCCGACAGTGTCCTTCCGTATATATTACACAGAAATTGGTGCGCTTCCCTTAATATTCACAGAAAGTGGTGCGTCTGTCCGCTTATATATTACACAGAACAGTAGTGCACTCGTCCCATTATATATTACACATGAAAATTGGTGCCTTCCCTTCTATATTACACAGGAAAGTGTGCGCTGTCCTATTATTATTACACAGAAAGTGGTGGCTGTCTATATATACTGTCGCTGCCTATAAATACAAGGAAAGTTGTGTGCTGCTCTTTTATATTACACAGAAAGGGGTGCACTGTCCATTATATATTACAGAGAAAGGGGTGCACTGTCCGTTATATATTACACAGAAAGGGGTGCACTGTCCGTTATATATATTACACAGAAAGGGGTGCACTGTCCGTTATATATTACACAGAAAGGGGTGCACTGTCTGTTATATATTACACAGAAAGGGGTGCACTGTCCATTATATATTACACAGAAAGTGGTGCGCTGTCCATATATATTACACAGAAAGTGGTGCGCTGTCCCTTATATATTACACAGAAAGTGGTGCGCTGTCCCCTTAGAGATTACACAGAAAGTGTGTGCTGCACTTTTTCTGTTGTCCTTATATACACAGAAAGGGTGCGCTTTGTCCCTTATATATTACACAGAAAGTGGCGCGCTGTCCTTATATAGTTTACACAGACAGTCTGGTGCGCTTGTCCATATATATACATAGAAGTAGTGCGCGGCCCTATATATTAGCACAGAAAGTGGTGCGCTGTCTCCATAAGATATACTTAGAAAGTGGTGCGTTTGTTCCATATATATTACATAGAAAGTGGTGCGTGTCAGATTTATATTATAAGAAAGTTCCGCTTTGTCCCTATATATTACACAGAAAGTGGTGCGCTTGTCCCATAATATCACAGACAAGTGTCGCTATCCCATTATATATTAACAGAAAGTGGTGCGCTGTCCTTATATATACACAGAAAGATGGTGCGCTGGTCCATATATATTACATTAGGAAAGTGGTGCGCTTTCCCTTATTAACACAGAAAGTGGTGCGGGTCCATATATATACAAGAAGTGTGTTGCGCTGTCCTTATATATTAAAGAAAGTGGAGCGCTGTCCATATATATGTACATAGAAAGTGGGTGCGCTTCATCATATAGATTACACAGAAAAAGTGGTGCTCTGTCCATATATTACACAGAAAGTGGTGCGCTGTCCCTTGTGTCGGCCATCACTGAACATGGAGATAAATAACCCCCACCCTGTCACTACATAAAGTCTGTGTGTAGTTGTATTAGTGTGGAGCATGTGGGTTAAAGGCACCACTCAGTCTAAAGACCCAGTGCCACCATATTACAGGGACCTTAGGAGCCAGTCAATCATTATAACGGTAGCCGGTTCTACAGATGTCAAAAGAAAAACATAGTCATAGTTCATTGGTAATGGGTCCTGGGGTCAGTGATTTCTCCTCCTTTACAAATTGTCCTTAATAGGTTGCACACAGCCATTATAATAGGGCAAGGAGGGCTCCATAGCAATACGGACGGAGGCATGGAGGGCGACGGGCTGCAACCAACAATAGAAATAGAAAAAGACATAAGACTAATGAACACTGAGATTTTGTGCCTTTAACAACAACCCATAATAACCCTGCCTCCTTCTTTATAATTATACCCTGGGAGAGAGTTAAAGGGGACACATGGCAATAAGGACCACCTGGTACCCAGGACAGCTCTGTAACCTGCGTCAAACCCCGCTCCCGCCATGTAAATAAACTTCACAGGAGGAAGATATAGGAGAATCCCAACGCCCATAGAAAATAGAGAGAGAATACGAAACCCTGGAGCTGAGCTGCCTCCCTCCTCGCTCTGTCAGATCAGCATCTCTAACGCACTACACATTTGCCTGGCGTCTTAAGGAAACGGGCTGGTCACATGAGCTCAATCATCGTGCCATGAGATGGGTTATCCTGCGAACACAGCAGGAGGGAGGCTGTCACACTGCAGCGCAGATGAAACCTTCCCTTAGGCAGGAGGGCCCAGCCTCACGCCAGCTGCCATCGAATCGCCCTACACCACCCAACTTAAACCGTGTCACTGCTGTAAATGCCAGGCACCTACCACCTATTATAGAACATACCATTCATTATCAGTTCCACTAACAGGTACCTAATACCTGTTATAGAACATCCCATTCATTAGCTGTTCTACTAACAGGCACCTACCACCTATTATAGAACATACTATTCATTATCAGTTCCACTAACAGGCACCTACCACCTATTATAGAACATACCATTCATTAGCTGTTCCACTACCAGGCACCTACCACCTATTATAGAACATACTATTCATTATCAGTTCCACTAACAGGTACCTAATACCTGTTATAGAACATCCCATTCATTATCTGTTCCACTACCAGGCACCTACCACCTATTATAGAGCATACCATTCATTATCTGTTCTACTACCAGGCACCTACCACCTATTATAGAACACACCATTCATTATCAGTTCCACTAACAGGTACCTAACCACGATTTAGGAAACATACTATTAATATCTGTTCACTACCAGGCACTACCACCTATATAGAACATCCATTCATTATCAGTTCACAACGGTACCTACCACCTAGTGATAGAACATACTATTTCATTATCTGTTCACTACCCAGGAACTACCACATAGTATAGGAAAATCCCATTCAGGTCTGTTCCACTACCAGGCAACTACCACCTTATTATAGAACACACCATTCATGAATCTGTTCCACTACCCAGGCACCCTCCCAAATATTATAGAACATAACATTCATTAGCAGTTTACTACCAGGCACCTACAACATAGTATAGCAACACACCATTCATGTAGCAGTTCCCACGAAAAGGTACCTGTACCCACCTATTATAGAAAAATCCCAGTAATTATGCTGTTGCCTACTAACAGGACCTACCACCTATTATCGAACATCCCATTCATTATCTGTCCACTACCAGGCCACCGACCACATATTATAGAACATACTATTCATTATCTGTTCCACTACCAGGCACCTACCACCTATTATAGAACATCCCATTCATTATCAGTTCACAACGGTACCTACCACCTAGTGATAGAACATACTATTTCATTATCTGTTCACTACCCAGGAACTACCACATAGTATAGGAAAATCCCATTCAGGTCTGTTCCACTACCAGGCAACTACCACCTTATTATAGAACACACCATTCATGAATCTGTTCCACTACCCAGGCACCCTCCCAAATATTATAGAACATAACATTCATTAGCAGTTTACTACCAGGCACCTACAACATAGTATAGCAACACACCATTCATGTAGCAGTTCCCACGAAAAGGTACCTGTACCCACCTATTATAGAAAAATCCCAGTAATTATGCTGTTGCCTACTAACAGGACCTACCACCTATTATCGAACATCCCATTCATTATCTGTCCACTACCAGGCCACCGACCACATATTATAGAAATCCCATTCCATTGTTCTGTTCCACTAACCAGCCACCTACCACCTATTATAGAACATACCATTCATTATCTGTTCCACTACAGGCACCTACCACCATTATAGAATACCATTTCTTATCGTTCCACTAACAGCCACCTACCACCTATTATAGAACATACCATTCATTATCTGTTCCACTAACAGGCACCTACCACCTATTATAGAAAATCCCATTCATTAGCTGTTCCACTACTTGGCACCTTCTGCAACTTTCTCTCCAGGTCCCCAAATCTATAATTGGAGGCTCCACGTGCAGCTCATCTTATGTCTCATTATTCTGTAACTCCATCAATCTCGTCCTGCAGAAACAGATCCATGAATCTTGAAGTAGATTTCTCCCTGCAGGGGGAAATTCCTAATGCAGAGCCAACGAGGAGCTCAATAAACAAAGGATGTAATTACCACACTATCCTATACACTCACCGCTCATCCAAACAGCAGTAAATTATAATAAGCACCATTACAGTGACTGGTAACCATACTGTACCGGCAGATGAACCTGTCCACCATATTTCTGCTATGCTACCACCTGTTCCAAACTTTATCTTACAATGCAGCATTAGAGCTGCCATACTGCTTTGTATCTTGGGTATCTCCAAAGGGTAATCCCACTTTAACATCTGTATATACCCCTCTTCTATTGTATAGCTATGGAGTGTAAGCTCTTGGGACAAGCCACTAGCTATTGAATTAGATCAGCACCAGGTCCAGATCGTAGTGAATATTCCTACATTATAATACAGTCCTACATACAGGGCCACTCGCCCATTATTCCCAGTAAGTAATGAAATGTGCAGCAAGTGGCATCTATCTCATTAACTCTCTATGTGTTCTTATTGCAAATCACTGGAATATTGCTAAAGAAAAAACACAACACAGCACTGCCAATAGTGTTACATCCCATTACACTAACACAGACCCACACTGCCAATACAGTGTTACATCCCATTACACTAACACAGACCCACACTGCCAATA
>JAACNH010003684.1:0-27634 GCA_019447015.1 Hymenochirus boettgeri
ATGGACTGTAGTGCTGAGTATCTAGATGGTCAATAATGGACTGTAGTGCTGAGTATCTAGGTGGTCAATAATGGACTGTAGTGCTGAATATCTAGATGGTCAATAATGGGCTTTATTGCTGATTATCTAGATGGTCACTAATGGCTGTAGTTCTGAGTATCTAGATGTCAATAATGGGCCTGTGCTGAGTATCTAGATGGTTTATGATAGTACACTGTGCTGAGTATCTAGATGGTTTATAATGGAACACTGTGCTGAGTATCTCGATGTTATGATGATAACATGTGCTTGAGTATCTAGATGGTTTATGATGATACAATGTGCTGAGATCTATGATGGGTTATGATTGTACATGTGCTGAGTATCTAGATGGTTATGATGGTACATGTGCTGAGTATCTAGTGGTTCATGATGGTACATGTGATGAGTATCTAGATGGTTTTATGATGTACAATGTGTGAGTATCTAGATGGTTTATGATAGTACACATGTGCTGAGTATCTAGATGGTTTATGATGTACACTGTGTGAGTATCTAGATTGTTCATGATGTGTACAATGTGCTGAGTATCTAGATGGTTCATGATGAAGTACAATGTGCTGAGTATCTAGATGGTTATGATGATGTACACTGTGCTGAGTATCTAGATGTTTATGCTAGTACAATGTGCTGATATCTATAGATGGTCATGATGGTACATGGCTGAGTATCTAGATGGTTATGATGTACACTGTGCTCGAGTATCTAGATGGTTTAGATGTACCTGTGCTGAGTATCTAGATGGTTTATGATAGTACACTGTGCTGAGTATCTAGATGGTTATGATTGTACAATGTGCTGGAGATATCTAGATGGTCATGATGGTACAATGTGCTGAGTATCTAGATGGTTTATATATAGTACACTGTGCTGAGTATCTAGATGGTTTATGATAGTACACTGTGCTGAAGTATCTAGATGGTTATGATGATACAATGTGCTGAGTATCTAGATGGTTTATGATTGGTTACAATGTGCTGAGTATCTAGATGGTTTATGATGTACAATGTGCTGAGTATCTAGATGGTTTATGATGTACAATGTGCTGAGTATCTAGATGGTTTATGATTGTACAATGTGCTGAGTATCTAGATGGTTTATGATGTACAATGTGCTGAGTATCTAGATGGTTTTTGATGTACACTTGTGATGGTATCTAGATGGTTTATGATGGTACACTGTGCTGAGTATCTAGATGGTTATGATTGTACATGTGTGAGTATCTAGATGATGGTTATGATGTACAATGTGCTGAGTATCTAGATGGTTTATGATAGTACACTTGCTGAGATATCTAGATGGTTTATGATGTACACGTTGCTGAGTATCTAGATGGTTTATGATGTACAATGTGCTGAGTATCTAGATGGTTATGATTGCTACAATGTGCTGAGTATCTAGATGGTTTATGATAGTACAATGTGCTGAGTATCTAGATGGTTTATGATTGTACAATGTGCTGAGTATCTAGATGGTTTATGATTGTACACTGTGCTGAGTATCTAGATGGTTTATGATGGTACAATGTGCCTGAGTTCTAAGATGCGTTCATGATTGTACAATCATAAACTATCTAGATGGTTTATGATGGTACACTGTGCTGAGTATCTAGATGGTTTATGATGATACACTGTGCTGAGTATCTAGATGGTTTATGATGGTACAATGTGCTGAGTATCTAGATGGTTTATGATAGTACACTGTGTTGAGTATCTAGATGGTTTATGATTGTACAATGTGCTGAGTATCTAGATGGTTTATAATGGAACACTGTGCTGAGTATCTAGATGGTATATGATGGTGCAATGTATAGTATAGTATAGTATAGTATAGTATAGTATTTGAGGTTGAATAAAGGCATATGTGCGAGTATCTAGATGGTTTATATGTACAATGTGCTGATATTAGATGTTCTGATGGTACATGTCTTGAGTATCTAAGATGTTTATGATTGGTACAATGTGCTGAGTATCGTAATGGTTCATGATGGTACAATGTGGAGTATCTGATGTTCTGAGCGTACATGTGCTGATTATCTATGATGGTATCTGATGGTACACTGCTAGGTATTGTTCTGATGTACTGCTAGTATCTGTGTTTAGATTGTACAATGTGCTGAATCTATATGTTAATGTTGTACACATTTGCTGAGAATTCTAGGTGGTTTCATGATGTACAATTGTGCTAGTATCTGATGTTTTTGATTGTACAATTGTGCTGAGTATCAAAGATGGTTGTATGATTGTCCATGTGCTGAGTATCAGTGGTTTTTATGATTGTACACTTGCTGAGTAACTAGATGTTTCATGATTGTACAATGTTGCTTGAGTATCTATATTTTTATATGTGTCAATGTGCTGAGTATCTAGGATGTTCATGATGGTACAATATGCTGAGTATCTCGATGGTTTATGATTGGTAGCAGATGTGCTGAGTATCTAGATGGTTATGATGGTTACAATGTGCTGATTGATCTGATGAGTTTATATGGTCTACAATGGTGCTGAGTTATCTATTGGTTTACTCAGTGAGGTAGTACAATGTGCTGGAGTATCAGCTGGTTTATGATTGTACAATGTGCTGAGTATCTAGATGGTTATGATGGTACACTGTGCTGAGTATCTAGATGGGGTGGTTCATGATGTGTACAATGTGCTGAGTATCTAGATGGTTCATGTGGTCACCTGTGCTGAGTATCTGATGGTTTATGAATGTGTACTAGTGTTTGAGTACGAGATCTGTTTTATGATTAGTACATCTGGTTCATGACGAATTGAGGATGGTTATATTGTAGCATGTGCTGAGTACTAGATGGTTTATGATGTACAATGGTGCTGAGTACTTAGATGTGTTATGATGTATCACTGTGCTGAGTATCTAGATGGTTTATGATGGTACAACTGTGCTGAGTATCAGATGGTTTATATGTACAATGTGCTGAGAATTTAAGGATGGTTTATGATTGGTAAACACATGTGCTGAGTATCTAGATGGTTTTATGATGTCTCATGTCGGAGTATCTATATGGTTACTGTATGTACATGTGCTGATTATCAGATGGTTTATGATTGTAACTGTGCTGAGTAATCTAGATGGTTGTATGTGGTACAATGTGCGGAGTATCTAGTGGTTTGATTGTAATGTGCTGAGTATCTAAGATGGTTTATGATGTGTAACATGTGGCTGTGAGTATCTAGATGGTTTCATATGGTACTGTGTGTGAAGTACTAGAAGATGGTTCATGATGGTCACTTGCTGAGTATCCTAGATGATTTATATTGTCAACGAGTGCTGAGTATCTATATGGTATGATGGTACAATGTGCTGATATCTAGATGGTTTATTGATGGTACATTGCTGAGGATCTAATGGTTTATGATTGTACATGGCTGAGTCTCTAGATGGTATTAAGTGTACAATGTGCTGAGTAATCTAATGGTTATGATGTACACTGTGCTGAGTATCTAGATGGTTTATGATGGTACAATTCTGAGTATCTTAGATGGTTTAATGATTGTACAGCTGTGCTGAGTATCTAGATGTTTAGATGTACAACTGTGTGAGTTCTGATTGGTTTATGATTGTACACTGTGCTGAGTATCTAGATGGTTCATGAGGTTGACACCATGTGCTGAGTACTAGTGGTTTATGATGGTCAACTGTGCTGAGGATCAGATGTTATGATTGCAGATGTGCTGAGTAATCTAGTGTTCATGATGTACATGTGCTGATTAATCTAGATGGTTCATTGATGGTACAACTTGTGCTGAGTATCTAGAGTTGTTTTTTATGATGGTACAATGTTGCTGAGTGAATTCTAGATGGTTTATGGATTGTAACTGTGCTTGAGTATCTGATGGTTTTGATTTACAATGTGCTGGTATCTATATGGTTCAGATGGTACAATGTGGCTGACGTATCTAGATGGTTAATATGGTCACTGTTCTGAGTATCTAGATGGTTATGATGGTACAATGTTGCTGAGTACGATGTTTATGATTGTACAACTTGCTGAGTATCTAGATGGTTTAATGATTGTACAATGTGCTGAGTATCTAGATGGTTTGATGGTACATTGCTGAGTATCTAGATGGTTTATGATGTACTGTGCTGAGTATCTGATGGTTTATGAGTGTACTTGTGCTGATAGTATCTAGATGGTTTATGATGGTACATGTGCTGAGATCTAGATGGTTTATGATGACATGTGCTGAGTATCTAGATGGTTTATGATGGTACAATGTTGGCTGAGTATCTAGGATGGTTTATGATGGTACAATGTGACTGAGAGTATCTAGATGGTTTATGATGGTACACTGTGCTGAGTATCTAGATGGTTTATGATTGTACTTGTGCTGAGTATCTAGATGGTTTCATGAGTACACTGTGCTGAGTACTAGTATGTATTCACATGATGGTACAATGTGCTGAGTATCTAGATGTTTATATGGTACATGTGCCTGAGTATCTAGATGTGTTCATGAATGGTACAATGTGCTGAGTATCTAGATGGTTCATGATGTTACACTGTGCTTAGTATCTAGATGGTTCTGATGGTACACTGTGCTGAGTATCTAGATGGTTCTGATGGTACAATGTTGCTGATATCTAGATGTTTCTGATTGTCATGTCGAGTAGCAATATGGTTTATGATTGTACATGTGCTGAGTATCTAGATGGTTAATGATTTGCTACACTTGCTGAGTACTCTAGATGGTTTATGATTGTACAATGTGCTGAGATCTAGATGGTTCATGATGGTACAATGTGCTGAGTATCTAGCGTTTATGATGTACATTGCTATCTAGATGGTTCATGATGTACTGTGCTGAGTATCGATATGGTTTTATGATGGTACACTGTGCTATAGTATCTAGATGTTTTTGATGGTACAAATGTGCTGAGTATCTAATGGTTTATGATTGTACAATGTGCTGAGTATCTAGAGATGGTTTATATGATTGTACAATGTGCTAGTATCTAGATGGTTTATGATTGTACACTGTGCTGATTCTATGGTTCATGATGGTACACACTGTGCTGAGTCTCTAGATGGTTTATGATTGTACATGTGGCGAGTATCGAGATGGTTTTGATTGTAACATGTGCTGATTATCTAGATGGTTTATGATGTACACTGTGCTGATATCTGATGGTTTATGATTGTACAATGTGCGAGTAGCTAGATGTGTTCATGATGGTACAATGTGCTGAGTATTAGATGGTTCATGATGGTACAATGTGCTGAGTATCTAGATGGTTTAATATGGTACATGTGCTGAGTATCTAGATGGTTTATGAGTGTACACACGTGTATGCTGAGTATCTAGATGGTTTATGATTGTACATGTGCTGATCAGATCTAGATGGTTTATGATTGTACAATGTGCTGAGTATCTAGAGGGTTTATGATGGTACAGTGTGCTGAGTATCCAGATGGTTGCATGCTGGTACTGTTTGAGTATCTTATGGTATTTCATGATGGTACAGTGTGCGAGATTATCTAGATGGTTTATTGATTGTACAATGTGCTGAGTATCTAGTGGTTTTTGATTGTGTACAATGGTGCTGATGAATTTAGGTGGTTTATGATTGGTCCAATGTGCTGAGTATCTCAGAGGGTTTATGATTGTACATGTGCTAGATAATGGTTTGATGGTATCAATGTGCTGAGTATTCAGATGGTTTTATGATTGTACACTTGTCTGAGATATATGTAGGTGGTTATGATGATTGTACAATGTGCTTAGTATCTAGTGTGTTATATGGTACACTGTTGCTGAGTATCTACATGGTTTCATGATGGTACACTGTCTGAAGTATCTAGATGTTTATTGTACATGGTGCTGAGTATCGAGTTTTATGATTGTACATGTGCTGAATTTAGTGGTTTAGAGTGTACACATGTGCTGAGTATCTAGATGGTTTATGATTTGTACAATCTTGCTGAGTATCTAGATGGGTTTAGATGGTTACAAATGTTGCTGATATCAATGGTTTATGATTGTACACTGTGCTGAGTATCTAGATGGTTCTGATTGGTCAACTGTGCTGAGTATCAGATGGTTTATGATTGTACAATGTGCTGAGTATCAAGATGGGTTATGATTGTACTATGTGCGGAGTAATCTAGATGGTTTATGATGGTACATGTGCTGAGTACTAGATGGTTCGATGGTACATGTGCTGAGTATCTAGATGTTTATGATATGTACACTGTGCTGAGTATTAGATGGTCATGATGTACACCTGTTGCTGATATCTAGATTGTTTATGATGTACCTGTGCTGAGTATCTTAGTGGTTCATGAATGGTCACTGTCTGAGTATCTAGAGGGTTTATGATTGGTACAATGTGCTGAGATCTAGATGGTTTATGATGTGTAATTGGCTGAGTTCTAATGGTTTTGATTGACAACTGTGCTGGAGTATCTAGATGGTCATGATGGTACCTGTGCCTGAGTATCTAGATGGTTTTATGATGGTACAATGTGCTGATATCTAGATGGTTTATGATGTCAACTGTGCTGAGTATCTAGATGGTTTATGATTAGTACACTGTGCTGAGTATCTAGATGTGTTTATGATGTACACTGTGCTGATATCTAATGTTTCATGATGGTACACTGTGCTGAGTTCTAGATGGTTTATCTGAGTACATGTTCTGAGGTATCTAATGGTTTATGATTGTAACAGTGTTGCTGAGTACTAGATGGTTCATGATGGTACACTGTGCTGTATCTAGTATGGTTCTATGATGGTACACTGTGCTGAGTATCTAATGGTTTCTGATGGTACAATGTGTCTGAGGATCTAGATGTTTATGATTGTACAACTGTGCTGAGTATCTAGATGGTTTATGATTGTACATGTGCTGAGTATCTAATGGTTTATGAGGTACACTGTGCTGAGTATCTAGATGGTTTCATGATGGATACACTGTGCTAGTATCTAGATGGTTTATGACATGGTACAATGTGCGGAGTACTGATGGTTATGATTGTACCGTGCGAGTACTAGATGGTTTATGATTGTACAATGTGCTGAGTATCTAGATGGTTTATGATGGTACAATGTGCTGAGTATCTAGATGGTTGTTATGGTACAATGTGCTGAGTATCTAGATGGTTTATGATGGTACAATGTGCTGAGTTTCTAGATGGTTTATGATGGTACACATGTGCTGAGTATCTAGATGGTTTATGATGGTACAATGTGCTGAGTATCTAGATGGTTTTATGAGTTGTACATGTGCTGAGTATCTAGATGGTTATGATGGTACAATGTGCTGAGTATCTAGATGGTTTATATGATTGTACACGTGTGATATCTAGATGGTTTATGATTGTACACTGTGCTAGTATCTGATGGTTTATGGATTGTACATTGCTAAGTATCTAGATGGTTATATGTACATGTTGCTGAGTATCTAGATGGTTTAATGATTTACACTGTGCTGATATCTAGATGGTTATGATGTTACTTGGCTAGTATCTAGATGTTTATGATGGTACATTGCTGAGTATCTAGATGGTTCATGATGGTACAGATGTTTCTGAGTTATCTAGATGTAGTTTATGATTGTACAATTGCTAGTATTTCTAGATGGTTTTATGATGAGTACATGTGCTGAGTATCTAGATGGTTTATGATAGTACAATGTGCTGAGTATCTAGATGGTTTATGATTGTACAGTGTGCTGAGTATCTAGATGGTTTATGATGATACACTGTGCTGAGTATCTAGATGGTTCATGATGGTACAGTGTGCTGAGTATCTAGATGGTTTATGATTGTACACTGTGCTGAGTATCTAGATGGTTATGATATGTACAATGTGCTGAGTATTAGATGGTTCATGATGGTACAATGTTGCTGAGTATCATATGGTTTATTGATTGTACATGTGACCTGAGTATCTAGATGGTTTCTGATGGTACACCGTGCTGAGTATCTAGATGGTTTATGATGTACCATGTGCTGAGTATCTGATGGTTTATGAGTGTACAATGTGCGGAGTATCTGATGGTTTATGATTGTACAATGTGCTGAGATTTAGTGGTTTATGATTGTACAATGTGCTGAGTATCTAGATGTTTAGGATTGTACATGTGCTGTGTATGGATGTTATGATGTACAATGTTCTGAGTATCAGATGGTTATGATTGTTACACGTGTGCTGAGATTCTAGTGGTTTATTAATGATTGTACAATGTCTGAGTATCTAGATGGTTTGATTGTGTACAATGTGCTGAGTATCTAGATGTCATGATGGTACATGTGCTAGTATCTAGATGGTTCTGGATGGTACAATGTCTGAGTTATCTAGATTGTTATGATGTGTACAGTGTGCGGAGATTCTAGTGGTTTTATGTACAATGTGCTGAGTATCTAGATGGTTTATAGATTGTACATGTGCTGGATCTGAGATGGTTTATGTTGTACAATGTGCTGAGTATCAAGATGGTTTATGATTGTACAATGTGTGAGTATCTAGATGGTTCATGATGTACAATGTGCTGAGTATCAGATGGTTTATGATTGTACAATGTGCTGAGTATCAAGATGGTTTATGATTGTACAATGTGCTGAGTATCTAGATGGTTTATGATGGTACAATGTGCTGAGTATCTAGATGGTATGATGTACATGTGCTGTATCTAGATGTTTTATGATGTACACTGTGCTGAGTATCTCATGGTTTGATGGTACAATGTGCTGAGTATCTAGATGGTTTGATGATGTACAATGTGCTGAGGATCTAGATGGTTTATGATTGTACAGTGTGCTGAGTATCTAGATGGTTTATGATTGTACAATGTGCTGAGTATCTCAGATGGTTCATGATGGTACACTGTGCTGAGTATCTAGATGGTTTATGATGGTACAATGTGCTGAGTACTGATGGTTTATGATTGTACACGTGCTGAGTTATCAGATGGTTTATGATGGTCAACGGTGCTGAGTATCTAGATGGTTTATGATTGTACACTGTGCTGAGTCCTCTAGATGGTTCCTGATGGGTACACTGTGCTGAGTATCTAGATGGTTATGATGTACATGTGCTAGGATCTAGATGGTTATGATTGTACAGTGTGCTGAGTATCTAGATGGTTCATGATGGTACATGTGCTGAGTATCTAGATGGTTCATGATGGTACACTGTGCTGAGTACTAATGTTTAGATGGTACAATTTGCTGAGATCTAGATGGTATGATGACACTGTGCTGAGTATCTAGTATGTTTATGATTGTACAATGTAGTAGTACTAGATGGTCATGAGGTACTGTGCTGAGTTCTAGATGGTTCATGGATTGTACATCATGTGCTGAGTATCTAGATGGTTTATGATGTAACTAATGTGCTGAGTGTCTAGATGGTTTATGATGTACATTGTGCTGAGTATCTAGATAGTTTATGATGGTACAATGTGCTGAGTATCTAGATGGTTTATGATGTACAATGTGTGAGTACTAGATGGTTTATGATGGTAACAGTGTGCTGATATCTAGATGGTTTCTGAATGGTACAATGGTCTGAGTATCTAGATGGTTATGAGGTACATGTTGCGAGTATCTAGTGGTTTGTGATTGTACAGTGTGCTGAGTATCTAGATGGTTTATGATGGTACATGTGCTGAGTATCTAGATGGTTTTATGATGGTACAATGTGCTGAGTATCTAGATGGTTTATGATGGTACAATGTGCTGAGTATCTAGATGGTTTATGATTGTACAGTGTGCTGAGTATCTAGATGTTTATGATGGTACAATGTGCTGAGTATCTAGATGGTTTATGATTGTACACTGTGCTGAGTCATGTAGATGTGTATCAGGATGGGTACAATGTGCTGAGTAATCTAGATGGTTTATGATTGTACAATGTGCTGAGTATCTAGATGGTTCATGATGGTACACTGTGTGAGTATCTAGATGGTTCATGATGGTACCGTGTGCTGAGTATCTAGATGGTTTATGATTGTACAATGTGCTGAGTATCTAGATGGTTTATGATTGTACAATGTGCTGAGTATCTATAGATGGTTTATGATGTACAATGTGCTGAGTATCTAGATGGTTTCATGATGGTACAATGTGCTAGTATCTAGATGGTTTATGATGGTACAGTGTGCTGAGTATCTAGATGGTTCATGATGGTACAATGTGCTGAGTATCTAGATGGTTTATGATTGTACAATGTGCTGAGTATCTAGATGGTTAGATGTACAATTGGTGAGTACTAGATGGTTCATGAGTACTGTGCTGAGTATCTAGATGGTTTATGATTGACAATTGCTGAGTATCGATGGTTTATGATTGTACAGTGTGCTGAGTATCTAGATGGTTCATGATGTACAATGTGCTGAGTTATCTAGTGTTTATGTTGTACAATGTGCTGAGTATCTAGACTGTTCATGATGGTACAGTTGTGCTGAGTATCTAGATGGTTGTATATGATTGTACAGTGTGCTGAGTATCTAGATGGTTTTATGATTGTACAATGGTGCGAGTCTTAGATGGTTATGAGTACAATGTGCTGAGTATCTAGATGGTTTATTGATGTACAATGTGCTGAGTATCTAGATGGTTTATGATTGTACAATGTGCTGAGTATCTAGAGGTTTATGATTGTACAATGTGCTGAGTATCTAGATGGTTCATGATGGTACAATGTGCTGAGTATCTAGATGGTTTATGATGTACATGTGCTGAGTATCTAGATGTTCTAGGTACAATGTGTGTATCAGATGGTTATGATGTACAATGTGTGAGTATCTAGATGGTTTGATGTACATGTGCTGGTATTAGAATGGTTCATGATGTACAATGGCTGAGTATCTAGATGGTTTATGATGGTACAATGTGCTGAGTATCTAGATGGTTCATGATGGTACAATGTGCTGAGTATCTAGATGGTTTATGATAGTACAATGTGCTGAGTATCTAGATGGTTATGATTGTACACTGTGCTGAGTATCTAGATGTTTTATGTACAATGTGCTGAGTATCTAGATGTTATGATGGACATGTGCTGAGTATCTAATGGTTTCTGATGGTACAATTGTAGTATCTAGATGGTTTATGATTGACAATGTGCGAGTATCTAGATGGTTATGATGGTACAATGTTGCTGAGTATTTAGATGGTTTATGATTGTACAATGTGCTGAGTATCTAGATGGGTTCTGATGGTACAATGTGCTGAGTATCTAGATGGTTTTGATGTCATGTGTGAGTATTAGATGTATGATGTACATGTGCTGATATCTAGATGGTTTATGATTGTACAATGTGCTGAGTATCTAGATGGTTTATGATTGACAATGTGCTGAGTATCTAGATGTTCATGATGGTACAATGTGCTGAGTTATCTAGATGGTTTATGATTGTACAAATGGTGCTAGAGTATCTAGATGGTTCATGATGGTACAGATGTGCTGAGTATCTAGATGGTTTATGTATGGTACAATGTGCTGAGTATCTAGATGGTTTAATGATGGTACAAATGTGTCTGAGTGATCTAGATGGTTTATGATTGGTACAATGTGCTGAGTATCTAGATGGTTTATGATGGTACAATGTGCTGAGTATCTAGATGGTTTATTGATGGTACATG
This sequence comes from Hymenochirus boettgeri, assembly GCA_019447015.1. Lineage (NCBI taxonomy): Eukaryota > Metazoa > Chordata > Amphibia > Anura > Pipidae > Hymenochirus > Hymenochirus boettgeri. The sequence continues at coordinate 11,654 of JAACNH010003684.1, forward strand.
TGCTGAGTATCTAGATGGTTATGATGGTACACTGTGCTGAGTATCTAGATGGTTTATGATGGTACACTGTGCTGAGTATCTAGATGGTTCATGATGGTACAATGTGCTGAGTATCTAGATGGTTATGATGGTACAATGTGCTGAGTACTCTAGATGGTTATGATGGTACAATGTGCTGAGTATCTAGAGGTTTATGATGGTACATGTGCTGAGTATCTAGATGTTTCATGATGTACACTGTGCTGAGTATCTAGATGGTTTATGATGTACAATGTGCTGAGTATCTAGATGGTTATGATGGTACATGTGCTGAGTACAAGCTGTTTATGATTGGACAATGTGCTGAGATCAGATGGTTTATGATGTACAATGTGCTGAGTACTAGATGGTTTATGATTGTACAATGTGTGAGTATCTAGATGGTTCATGATGGTACAATGTGCGAGTATCTAGATGGTTTATGATGTTGATACAGTGTGCTGAGTATCTAGATGGTTTCATATGGTACAATGTGCTGAGTATCTAGATGGTTATGATGGTACAATGTGCTGAGTATATCAGATGGTTTATGATGGTACAATGTGCTGAGTATCTAGATGGTTTCTGATAGTACATGTGCTGAGTATCTAGATGGTTTATGATTGTACAATGTGCTGAGTATCTAGATGGTTATGATTGTACACTGTGCTGAGTATCTAGATGGTTCATGATGGTACACTGTGCTGAGTATCTAGATGGTTTATGATTGTACAACTGTGCTGAGTATCTAGATGGTTATGATGTACACTGTGCTGAGTATCTAGATGGTTTATGATTGTACATGTGCTGAGTATCTAGATGGTTTTATGGTACACATGTGCTGAGTATCTAGATGGTTCATGATGGTACAATGTGCTGAGTATCTAGATGGTTTATGATGGTACAATGTGCTGAGTATCTAGATGGTTTATGATTGTACAATGTGCTGAGTATCTAGATGGTTTATGATTGTACAGTGTGGCTAGTATCTAGATGGTTTATGATGTACACATGTGCTGAGTATCTAGTGGTTTTATGTTGTACAGTGTGCTGAGTATCTAGATAGGTTATGATGTACACTGTGCTGAGTATCTAGATGGTTTGATGGTACAGTTGCTGAGTATCTAGATGGTTTATGATTGGTACAATGTGCTGAGTATCTAGATGTTTTATGCTTGTACATGTGCTGAGTATCTAGATGGTTTATGATGATACACTGTGCTGAGTATCTAGATGGTTTATGATTGTACACTGTGCTGAGTATCTAGATGGTTTATGATAGTACAATGTGCTGAGTATCTAGATGGTTTATGATTGTACAGTGTGCTGAGTATCTAGATGGTTTTATGTATGTACAACTGTGCTGAGTATCTAGATGGTTTATGATGTACACACTGTGCTGAGTATCTAGATGGTTTATGATGTACACTGTGCGGATATCTATGGTTTATGATTGTACAATGTGCTGAGTATCTAGATGGTTATGATTGTACACTGTGCTGAGTATCTAGATGGTTTATGATTGTACACTGTGCTGAGTATCTAGATGGTTTATGATTGTACAGTGTGCTGAGTATCTAGATGGTTTATGATTGTACAATGTGCTGAGTATCTAGATGGTTTATGATTGTACACTGTGCTGAGTATCTAGATGGTTTATGATAGTACATGTGCTGAGTATCTAGATGGTTTATGATTGATAGACTGTGCTGAGTATCTAGATGGTTTATGATGTACAATGTGCTGAGTATCTAGATGGTTTATGATTGTACAGTGTGCTGAGTATCTAGATGGTTATGATGGTACACTGTGCTGAGTATCTAGATGGTTCATGATGGTACATGTGCTGAGTATCTAGATGGTTTATGATGTACAGTGTGCTGAGTATCTAGATGGTTTATGATAGTACACTGTGCTGAGTATCTAGATGGTTTATGATGATACAATGTGCTGAGTATCTAGATGGTTTATGATTGTACACTGTGCTGAGTATCTAGATGGTTTATGATAGTACACTGTGCTGAGTATCTAGATGGTTATGATTGTACACTGTGCTGAGTATCTAGATGGTTTATGATAGTACACTGTGCTGAGTATCTAGATGGTTTATGATGACACTGTGCTGAGTATCTAGATGGTTTATGATTGTACACTGTGCTGAGTATCTAGATGGTTTATGATTGTACAATGTGCTGAGTATCTAGATGGTTTATGATTGTACAATTTGCTGAGTATCTAGATGGTTTATGATTGTACAATGTGCTGAGTATCTAGATGTGTTTTATGATTGTACACTGTGCTGAGTATCTAGATGGTTTATGATTGTACACTGTGCTGAGTAATTTAGGTGGTTTATGATGTACAATGTGCTGAGTATCTAGATGGTTTGATTGTACACTGTGCTGAGTATCTAGATGGTTTATGATTGTACAATGTGCTGAGTATCTAGATGGTTTATGATAGTACACTGTGCTGAGTATCTAGATGGTTTATGATTGTACATTGCTGAGATTAGGTGTTATGATTGTACCGTCTGAGTATCTAGATGGTTTTATGATTGTACAATGTGCTGAGTATCTAGATGGTTTTATTGAAGACATGTGCTGAGTATCTAGATGGTTATGATTGTACAATGTGCTGAGTATCTAGATGGTTTATGATAGTACAATGTGCTGAGTATCTAGATGGTTTATGATTGTACAGTGTGCTGAGTATCTAGATGGTTTATGATGGTACACTGTGCTGAGTATCTAGATGGTTTATGATTGTACAATGTGCTGAGTATCTAGATGGTTATGATGGTACACTGTGCTGAGTATCTAGATGGTTTATGATTGTACACTGTGCTGAGTATCTAGATGGTTTATGATTGTAACACTGTGCTGAGAATTTAGGTGGTTTATGATTGTACAATGTGCTGAGTATCTAGATGGTTCATCATGGTACAATGTGCTGAGTATCTAGATGGTTTATGATAGTACACTGTGCTGAGTATTCAGAGGTCAATCATGACGATGTGCTGAGTATCTAGATTCTTTTTTTTAATGATTTAAAATTATTTGCATGTTGAGTTTGACCTTCACGATAACAGCAGGACAATGTACATAATAACATTTCGCACACATTGACCATTTCAGAACTGTTCACCTTCTTGGTGTAGTTGAACAGTGTAATGAACCCTTTGCATGCAGAATATTAACAGGTTTCATTTACTCTATAACAGTTACCAGTTGTGCATTAAATAGAGACAGCACATTTCGAGTCTTATCCAGATCCTAGTATTATAAAAAATGAAAACTTAAAATTAATAAATTGCACCATGGTCTACAATATGTAAAATAATTTGAGCTGCCTTCCCACATCTAATACCACAATCCGGCAGTCACCAAATAGTTCTACATTCCAAAGAATTTGGATTTCTCATTCCCCACAAGTTCATATTATAGTATTTTTCCAACATCCAAATGCCATTTTATTCAGGCACCAGTTTCCTATGAGTATAAACAGATGTTATCTTGTTATTTTTTATTTCATGTATTCCAAATAGCTTAATTGGCCCTAAATAATTCCATTAAAGTGCAACTATGGTTTCCAAACAAGTTGGGGCTAGTTAGGGTCACATTTCTGACTGCAGCCTGTGAGAAATTATATTGTAGGGAATGTTTAAACTTCCTGCTTTCAGTAGCTTGAGTGACATCACCTGACCTTGTCCCACGGGAGGAGAATGCTTACTTAAGGCAATGCTTGGAAAGACCAGATGTACTGGCACAGTTAAGAACAGGGGCCTATAGCTGCAGACAGAGGCTGATCATATGACTACAAGCATGTCACATGATATAAGCTGCTGAAAACAGGAAGTTTTGGATCATATATTGTTCCCCCCTAATAATCGTTGTGGTGGGTTGTTCAGTGTGGGGACATATTCCTAGCCGTTCTCTCCCATATTGATCTGGTTAAAAAAAAATGTAAAGGTACAATTATTACATATGAAAAAACAGGCAATGATCATTTTGTCTCTGTTGTATGCATCTCTAGAAATAGCCTACAAATTCCATAAAACATTTGGGGGTGGCAGTATTTGTAGAATGCATCAGCTATAGGAAAACAAGTGACCTTTGTGATCTTTGAATGTACTTGGCCCATATGACACATACATATATATTCTATATTCTACTATTCTAGATCTAACCCCAGTAGTGCTGTCAATAATTGACTATTTATTACTGACAGTTAGCTAATGAACCCTTCAGTCAAATAGGAGGATTGATGTTTGGTTGAATTGCTTGTATTTTAAGACCATTTGGCCATCATTTTTCATGTCATGTTAAGTATCAGTTTACAGTTGTCTCTATAGCTGGCTTTGTTTTTTTTTTGGCCAGTAAAATGTGACAAAAATGAAAAAATTACCAAGAGTATTCAGGAAATATTTAATATTCAGGATTAGGCCTTTCTTCTTATTTTTTAACTTTTACATTGGCCTTCGTGGGAAAAAAATAAAAATACTGTGTAAATCAAACCTCAAGAAAAGCAACTTTCCAATTAAAAGACAAGCTCTTTGACTAATAGCTGGAAACCTCAAAGAGTTTTGATCCTTAGAGGCTGATATCATTGAAGACGAAGACGCTCTGTGGAGTTAGAACGGGCTTCAAATCTATGCAGTCCACTGAGTTTTACCATGAGTTCAGAAATTAAAGAGAATTATTCATTAACGCACACACACACACTCGCACACCAATATGTAATAAAAAGTAGTGAACAAAATAGATTTTCTTCCTTCCCCAAAACTTTGCCCTCTTACAGTAAATACGCAGGAATAAAAATGTAAATATGTCTTTGTTGTCAGATTTCTGTACATCAGTTAACTTTGAAGAGTCGTTATCTTTTCTATTGATACAGTTACATTTGGTTTCTGAATGAAAACACAAAATGTATATACAGAAAATAACAAAAGTCTGACTATACCTGATTCTGATTGGTTGCTTAACTGGCAGCCATTTTGAAATTGTGTGTCAAGCTGAAATAGTAGCTACGGTACTGTTCTATGGCCGACTACCACATTATAGGTCTTAGAATATAGGCTACAATTTGTTAATAAATTCAATAAAAATGCATTGCTTGCAAAAAAAATAAACATAGCAAAGAAAGATATTTTAGAGTTCAATTATATTTCTAATTAAATAAAAAGAAAGATCAAATCCATGTTGTTGTAGAAGAGGTTTAGACGGTTAGAATTAATTTCTTTTCATTAGTAATTTATAAATAAAAAATGCTATTGCTGTGTATTATTTTATACTGATATTCAATGTTTACAAAACTGTTACCCCAAACCAATTTAACCATTTTTCTGTTTTGCATTCAAGTCTTTGGTAATTACCATTAACACATTCCTTAAAAGACCTCCTGCGATTTATATTGTTTCTGTTGTAATTTAAATGGATTGCTTTTCACTTTGGGTTTCTAGGATGTGGGAAATTGTATGTATTTTTATAGGGTATCGGCTGAAAAGGTATATATATTTTTATATGGTTAATGTTTAAATTAACAGCATTTCATAATCATTTCATTATATAAGTGTCTATTGTTTGACTTTGAAACAGATTGCAATATATATATATATATATATATATATATATATGAATATATATATAAATTGTTTTTGTTAATTACTGTTAATTAATTAATTATATAGGCATTTTTATATAAACCGGGTTAAACGAATACATTAATCGTGCTTAAGCTATAAAACATGTAATGATGTTATTTTAAACATTTAAACGAGGCAAAGTTTTGTGGATCCTTTAAATCCCTAACAATACACATAATGTGTTTTTTTTTTTTTTGTAAAAGTGTGAAACTAAAACCTATTTAAAATTCCAAACAACTGTTTAAAAAGTCTGTTTTGCCTTTTATCCACGTTAGTACTATGAATGGGACAATAGCCCTACATTTAATACAACCATCTGCTCTCCCCGTGCATAATTCTACATGATTTTATTAACTATGCTTAAAATTGCCGACTGCACAAAAAAAAATTTTCCTCTTTTCTTTTGTTTTGTTGAAAAACTAGCGGATTATCCAGAACATTTCCCCCTCCACGTACTGCTATTAGTCAACATACAAACGATATGAACTGTTTAATATACTAAACTGTTTTCAGGGAGTGGATTATAAAGTGTCCACAAAAAAAAAAATCTAAAAAAAATGTTTTGTTTTGGTTCCTTGATTAGACTTTTTTCATCATATTTTTTTTCCCCTCTTCCAAACCAATTTGCACGTGCAGTTTGTGACTGATAAAGATGTATCAAAAAAAAAAAAAAGTGCCATAAGATGCCATTATTAATTTCATTTGAGTGGCTAACCTGTTCAGCAGAGCGTTTCTGTCTTTTTTCAGTCGTTAATGCTGTTTAGCTAAGGCTCAATTTAAAGAATGCACAGACAAGAAATTTAGATTTATATATCATATGAACTTTTTAAAAAATATTATCGCCTTATCTTGCCTTTAAAAAAAAATGTCTGACCACGTGCACTCAAATGTATCTTTCATTTAAACAATGGGGCTGAATGATGTATAGAGTGATTAGATGATTTCCTCTTGCACAGAGCTACATAAGCATATGTAGCAGCGTTGACACCTCAGCAGGTGGTTCAAACACAAGACTTAACAGCTCGGCTACAGAAAACTCACAAGGCTTAATCTCCCTCCCCCCAAAATCATCAATATGGTATTACTTTAGTATAGTCGACTGCTCATTCCTATGAAATACTAAAAAAAAATCTCTGTATGATTCAGATCAGTATTTGCATGCAAAGCATTCTTTACCATGACTTTCTCCCGACCCCCTTCGCATTGACAAAGGCCTCGACCACTATCCACCCCCTATTTTTCCCTTTGTTACTCCTCCACCCCTCCGAGCAGCTGCAGCTTCCTTGCAGTAGATTAGACGAGGCAGTTATGGTGTAATAATGACGGGCGTATTGCAAAGGGGGGGATGCGGCTGATTGTCTGACACCCACAGGAAAGCAGAATGGATAGATGGAGATGGAGAAAAACAGAGGAAAAGGCTTTATGACTTTACCTATTGCATTCTGGGGTTTTATTTTTTTCAACATTAATGTTCTGATGCAAGTGTCCTCCTGGTCTGGTTATACAGCGTCCTGTCTTCCTCCTTGGTCTTGTGTCCCATGTCCCAAGTGGTGCGAATTAGGGAAAAGGAAGGGTGTCCCATCTGGCTCGCAAACATCTCTGTCAAGTCTTGCATACAATAAACGCTAATGACCTAGATTGCAAGATACTACGAGGAGCATGGGAGACGTATATAGGGAAAATAGCCCGATAGTCTGATAGAGAGAGAACAATCATCCTTTAGCTTCCCAACTACACATCCCTTGCTACACAAGTGACGTTTGTCATACACGGTGGCAAATTGCACCTTGCGGAAGAATGATAAGTATTCCGGGCAGTTTATAGATATGAATATAAGGGGACTCGCGTGATGAGAAGAACAGGGGATAAAGTATAAAGGGATTTATTTCTAAACCCATCTGATAAATAGGTAGAACAAAAATATAACAGGCAAAGGACATCAACGTATATTTTTTTAATCCTTCGCATCTTAAAGGGGCGTCTTCACATTCTATGGCCATGTGCTCAAGCGATAACATATTCATTTAGATTAGATAGTTTGTTCCACATTTTTTAAAGCAACTTATTATTTTTGAGACATGGGTTCCACTGTAAAAACTATGCAAAGGCAATGAAAGGTGCCAAAGTTCGCAATTGATCTGCAGCATCCAATCAAATTTAACTACAGTAACCTAGTAAAAAGCTAACAGCAAATTGGATGCTGTGAATTAAAAGTACATTGCATCATGTCTATAAGTGATATTGTTATAAAATAAATCTTAACCCCAGAGATAGAACAGAAAGATCTAATTTTAAAATAAAAAAACTATGGTATCGGAAAACTTGAAAAAGTACGTCATGATCATACATTTCATACATTTATGAACGTTCATACAATAACATGTGGTAGCAGCAGACTACCGCAATGTATTGTATAGGTGATCGTGCAATTGTATGACGCAATCGTAATGGTAGGATCATTAAAGCCATGGTGAGACAAAATAGCATACAATGCCTTTATAAATACGGCCCAAGTTATATTACTATCAACCTCTCTATGTGATCAGATTTAGGAGATGCGAACAGGGAAATTCTCTGCTTCCATACAGGTCTGGCAAGCCACTCTCCCAACTCAATGACTTGAGCATGCTCAGAATGTATTTTCAGTTTTTACAGATCAGCACATTACTTAATCACCCCACAGATGACGCTTTGAAAGAGAAAAAAGCAATCTGCTACTCTGCTGAGCTAAAAAAATGGTAAGTACATTTAAAGCATAATATTGGGATGGGAATCGATTAGACAATTTATACATATGTATCTCCTGAACCAGATGGCCTATAGAGTGGTTCTGTAATGTAAATACAGCCTGTGTTCACCATTCTTCTTATATTCTCTCTCTTCCGATATTGTTTCCTTAGAACTACAACCTTTCCCATAAGGGGGTTCTCTCATTTTAGACTGTTCTCTAAGCATAACAGCTGATCTCTCTTCATGCTCATGTTAAAATGCCTTTAATGTATCATCCCCTAGAAGAGAAATCTCTCCTAACCAAGGGATGTTGAGAAGACAGCAGCCAGGATATATTATTGCTGTGACTGCCATTCAAACTTGGGGAAGGAAAGTCACCTTGGGGAGGTTTAGCCTTCTGGTGCCTCTATAAAAATCTGCACATGCAATTTAATAAACAGAGATACAAACTATTTCAGTTCACATGGCAAACATGCTGTATCTCCATCAGGTTGCTCCTGCCCTTCTCTATTGGCAAATGAATGAAAAAGTCTTATCTTGCCCTGTTAACATTTACATTATAGAGGGGCAAAGCACTCTCTGGAGTCTGGATGCCATCAAACCCCATGGAGAAGACATAAAGTGATACATACATTACCTGCAGTTTCCATATTAAAACCCAATAAAGGAATCTGCTCTTTAATGCTAATATGGCTGTTCACTGAACCATATACCTTAACAATGAACACACTAAGAGCATCTAAACATTCCGGAATGGACACTTCTTTGTCATAGGTTCATAATTACAGAGAGTTTGTTGATTGGTCTGTAATGTTTACTGTCTCCTCCTCCCATTGGTGGTCAGATTATCTTATAACTAGTGTCCTGGCCTGACTAGTCAATGAGAAAATATTTTAAGAGGCCCACAATATCAGTAATTTATACATATACACGCACAGAAAATGATTATGCTCCAGCTGGATTATTTTAAGTTTATTTTCATATTATTTTCCATTTTAAACATACTGTGGGTCACTTACTCATTATATGCAGTTAAAGTCAACAGCAAACCGGTTAGTGCCACCTCCATATTAGTGCCAGATGCATGGGTTACGTGTTTTAGTGCCCAGTTCTAATGCTGCTAAAATTATGATCCCTTTTGGGATTTACCCACGTGCTCTAACGCGATATTGAATCGCAGAAGGGAGATTTGCCCGGAGTGATTTCGGGTCTGGGTTTATCTCCCCCACTCACTTAAAGAATTTTCAGACACTTGTTATGACGTTTTAGCCCCACAGAGGGCGCTGTTTCATCTACAGATGGGAGGTTAAATTGATTAATGAAAGATCGTTGAGATTATTAAATGAATCACCCCGTGTGAAATAATGTATACAAATACAGTGAAGTAAAGTGAATGTCAATGGAGTAAAAAGCTCTTTAAGGATTTAATGTTTGTTCTGCTGTCTGCCTTGCTCAAAGTGGGATGAGGTGGGTGCAGGAAGTTGTATTTTGAGCCTGTGCATGCATGACATATTATTATAGTAAGGTTCTAAAAAGTTGGATACTTATGGTTGATCTTAGGTGCTTTAACCATTCAAAACTGTTACATCAATCTTTTCAAATCCTTGATGCAGTACAAGTTCATTCTGCAATTATAGACTAAGCACCATTCTTTGGAGACCTAACCTTCAGTATGTTTATTTAAGGACCATGTGTGCTATGGAAGTGTGTCATGATACAATGATATGTATTGCTTGTTGAGATGTTTCCACCCACTGTGTTCGAGAAGGGATTCTACGAGCTGTGTATGTTGTCTCATCCTGTTTTGTTCTTATTGGCCCTAGACAAACTTTCTCTGTCAACCTCAATCTAAATCAGCACCTGCCTCTTTCATATTCCGTTTCTGTCACTTTTAGAATCAGTTTGTTTAGCCTTTTCCCTGCTATATTTGCCCCCTTTGCTTTACAGCAACAGGACTGACTCTTCATAGAAGAAATCCGAGACTCAATAGCAGGCAAGCAATTATATTAGGAGGAAGATACATTACCCACAACTCTCCTCTATCTCCAACTATTGCATTTACATGGTATAACACATTGTTAACATACTAGCCAAGGTTGAATAAAGAATCAGATGTATATAGTCCAGCAAATTTCACCATGCCCATGATACTGTACCCAACCAGTGTTGGCCTGGGACATTAGGAAATGCATTTTAATAAGCGATAGGAGTCAGTAGGAGTAAGATACTATAGATATGTAAATGGTTGATAACAGAGATTTTAAATGTTAAGTGGGACCCTAAACTTGTCCTGGTGGGCCCCTGGTCTCAGATTTCCTGGTGGGCCCCAAAAGTCCAGTCCGACACTGTACCTAACAGGTGATCCAGAAGAAGGCTAAAGAAAAGGCTTATCCAATTTGCAACAACAACAGAACGTATAGGGAGATTCAATAAAAGTTCTTATCATTAAAAATGGTGCTAATTTTGTACCAACCAATCAGATATTATTTAATATTTGAATGCTAACATCTGATTGGTTGGGCCAAAATTAGCACCACTTTTAATGATAAGAACTTTTATTGAATAACCCTGAAAATCCTTCTTGACTCCTAATTGCAATTGGAAGAAGCCCTGTAGTCAAGTGTCTTTGTTTTCCATTTTTATATAACTGTATTGTAGGATTCCCATGATTAGACTATGCCTCTAACTTGCAGCCTTTACCATCTGGATGCGGAGCTCTCTTCCTCTTTGCTAGCATTTGGTGGTTTGTAACAGGAACCTGCAACTATCTAACTATCTATGAACAGTTCCAAACCACAAGTCCTCAAGCATTTTTATACCAAAGCTTATCTTTTATATTTTGCTTTAAATTATGTTTCACATGTGTTTAGCATCTTAACATATGTTAAGGACCTACTAGCACATAAACACAGGAATAAACTTCTAAATGCCCTGCTCAGTCATTTGCAATTTCCTGCTGGGCTTCTTGCATTTGTAAATACACATTTAATAGTACAGCCTTTTTAGTCTATCTATACAACTTCATTTTAACAATTCAGTCATTCTTTTGTCTTGGTGTAACCATTTGTGTTTTTTTTTTCTTCATGCTGCATTGTGTTTTTATAATATTGATGTCATAATGATGTCATGGTAAGACAGGATGATCTCATTTCTCATGAAGGATCTTAGCGATGTGATAGTAATACATGACTTTACAGCCTATTGTTAATTAATTATCAGGGAGATTCAATAAAAGTTCGTATGGTTTAAAATGGGGCTAATTTTGCCCCAACCAATCATATCTTATTTAACATTTGAAAGCTAATGTCTGATTGGTTGGGGCAAAATTAGCACCATTTTTAACAATAAGAACTTTTATTGTATAACCCTGCATGTTTTAAAACAAAACACTAACAGGGTTATTCAATAAAAGTTCTTATCGTTTAAAATGGTGCTAACTTTGCCCCAACCAATCAGATGTAAGCTTACAAATGTTAAATAAGATCTGATTGGTTGGGGCAAAATTAGCACCATTTTAAACGATAAGAACTTTTATTGAATCTCCCTGTAAATATTTTGTTTTTCTTATTGCCTTTATACTAAAGACATTAGTTACTTTATATTTAGTAATATGGTAAATAATAAAATGTAGTTGAGGTTTAGATTTTTTTTTAAATTCGAAAATCTATTTTTAATTAAAAAAAACAAACTCCCATCCTTTCACTTTTTTTAGTTTCTATACTTGATTTTGAATTTTTTTCTGTATCCTCCTTCTTCTCTTTTCTATGAATCTTTCACCTCTGCCTTTCTATAAGAGAATATTCAGACATTTTTATAATGATTTGGCCCCCCGGAGGACGCTGTTTCATCTACAGATGGGATCTTTAAAACGAAGCGTCTACCCTTTAAGCAAAAAACTGGCCAATTGACAGCTAAATATCCCTATCTGATATATTTTGCACTTTTTTTTACCCGCATTACCAACCAGATATTTAAAGGGCATGTCCACCCCCAAAACTGTAATTTAACCCACTACTGGCCCCACTCTGTAGTGTAATAAAATCCTTACCTTACATCCCTGCTCCAAATGGCTGCCCTGCTATGTCCCCCCAAAGTCCCAAAAACTGGCCACCAGGAGCCTGGCAGAGTCCTCCTGTCTTTCCTCCGGGAGAATTTGCACATGCTCAGTGCAGCCCTTCTCCCCCTCCCTCCCTCTTCCTCACATTTTCCTCTCCCTCCCCCTAGTGTAAAACCCCTTTGGGGTACAGTAGGTTTCCCTCCCCCAGTCCCAACCGCTATATTAATATGTCCAGAAACTCCCCCCGATCATGACTTACCTTACCTCTCTCCTCCGGCGTTCTAAACTGCCGGTAGCAGCGTCCCTAATTGGCTGCCTCTCAGCCAATCACGGATGCGGCTGCTAGTCCGGCCCCCTGCTTGCAATTTCATGCAAGCAAAGGGCCAGGACAGTACGCCGGAGGAAAGAGGGAAGGTAAGTAATGATCGTGGAGTTTCTGAACATAATAATATGGCGGTTGGGGCTGGGGGAGGGAAACCTACTGTATCCTAAAAGTTAAAAAAAGGGTGGACATGCCCTTTAAGGATAATTATTGTCTCCATTCTAGCAGAGTAAGCTGGCCCCTCCCTACATGCAGTCAACCAAGAGTATAACTGCTGACATCTCAGCCAATGATTGACTGCTGCCTCTGCACATGCTCAAGCTTTTAAAAAGCTCATTGAGGGGGCAGATACTGTTGTCAGATAGGAATAGAACTTATCAATAAATATCTGGTTATAAATACATATAATTAACTGGTAAAAAATTGCAGTTGGGTTTGCAGGCAGTTAACTACGGGTGAACATGCCATTTTATTTTCCTCTTCGTTACTCTGGTTCTTCATACCCCTTTAAACTGGTAAGCCTTTACAGAGCTTCTCTACCACCCCCTCTACTCAGGGGTAGAGTACAACCCAAGCCCATCAAGGTATTGTTGAACTTTACTTCTCCAAATCCTTTTGACAACCTGGAGTATAAATCACTTTTTAAACAACATAATCAAAACCGTTTATTAATGTTCCTACCATTCCCGGTGATGTATCACAATACACTGGTACAAAGTCAGCCCCCTAAACGCAGCCTTAATATTATTAAAAATAAAACCATCCTGTTGGCATCTCGATGATGAATGACTGATAAGCCCCGCAGATGGAATTTTTTCCCCCTTTCAGATCTGTGGCTGGAAATAGTTTGGATCATAAATCAAAGAGGGGCCCTTTTGTCAGATCAGAAATCTTTACCGTTTCTAATAACCTCTAAGTGGAAAATCACTTTTCTCTCTCTATTGCCAAATTTTGTAAAAAAAAACCAATACCCCTTTTCCTATGAACTGATAGCGAACTTCAGCAAAATAATAATGAAAGAAATAAATCTCTACATAAAACATTCATTTAAGGGACAATAATACTGTAACACAATAATACTGCTAGGTCCTTCCTGGGTTTTACTTAAATTCCCAGAACAGAACCACAAGCGAAAAGGGCATGTCCATCTTACAGGGCATGTCCACCTTACAGGGCATGTCCACCTTAAAGGGCATGTCCATCTTCAGACTGGTCATCCACCTTTACAGGCATGTCCACCTTAAGGGCATGTCCCCCTTAAAGGGCATGTCCACTTACAGGCTGTCCACCTTACGGGCATGGCCACCTAAAGGTGAATTCCACCTTAAAGGGTATGTCCACCCTAAATCCCATATTTTTCTCTAGTGTAGCCTCCCCCCTCCCACCCCAACCGCATTGTCAGTTTTTTAAAAAAATAGCCGATCACTTACTTACCAGCCTTCTTTCCCGCGCGTCCTGCATAATGTTACTTCGTGAAGAAAGTAACATTAGGGGGGACCGTCAGCCGCCGTCTCAGTGATTGGCTGCAAGGCAGCCAATCACAGACGTGCTGCCGGGTATGGAGAATGGCGCTGGAATGATGGCTCGTAAGTAATCTGATATTTATTTTTAAAACTGACAATACGGTTGGGGGCTGGGGGGGGAGGTGCACTACAGAAAGGGGTTTAAGGAAGGACTTAAAAAACAGCCTGATGGTTGTGGATGGTGGGAGTAGGGGGAATCTGCTCCCTGCGCTGTCTCAAACCTCCCGAGGGGACAGAATAGTCAGAGACCTTAACACAGGCTGACGGGCTCTGCTCTTCACGTTCCTGGACTTTGGAAAGCACAACAGGAGAACCATTTGGAGCAAGAGATATAAGGTAAGGATTATTAACACTACACAGTGGGGCCAGTAGTGGGTTACATTTTAGTTTTGGGGGTGGACATTCCCTTTAAAAAAAACAAAAAAAAACCTGGCCAATGTGTTAGTTTATCTGCCCCCAACCCCAACTGATATATTTTGCACTTTATTACCTGTATTACTAACCTGATATTTAAGTATTTCCCCATTCTGGCAGAGTAAGCTGGCCCCTCTCTCCATGTCAATCAAGGCCATGACTGGTGACATCACATCCAATGCTGTTTCACCTGATGCCTCCTCTGCACATGCCAACTCATTGAGCAGAGATGAGATAACCTCGCCAGAAAGAATTAGAATGTATCATTAAATATCTGGTTACAAATACATGTAATAAACTGGTAAAAATAGCAATTGGGGTGGCAAGCAGATAACTGACAAGTCAGTTTTAAGGGTGGACATGTCCAGGTACAGGATCTAGGCAAAACAGTAATTTGAGCTCTTGTATACAGTTGAGATTGTGGGTTTACCTCTTGTTTATCACTATATGTATCCCCTTTCATAGCTATTAAATTATCGCCCCTTCTTTCCTATCTCAGCAGAAATCAGCTTTGCCTGCAAAGTCTGCAGGTGCAAGAGAGGGGTCAATCCTATATAGTACCCACCCCAGTCAGGGCATGCTATAGTACCCATCCCCAGTCAGGATGCTATAGTACCCATCCCCGTCGGGCATGCTATGATCTCTGGGCTCTGGATTGCTGGGGAAAATGTAAGAAGATATTTCCTAAACCACCCGACCTGCCATTGGGCACAGAAATTAAAAAAATCGGAAAGCAGGGGGACCCAAGTAACGTGAGGGTGGAGGGCACAACTTATAGCATTATGAGTGGGGATTTTTTATTTATCGGGACCATTATCTAATAGTGGCCGTGGGGGCACCCTGTCTCCTTTATAGCTTTGAGCCCGCTTCATGGGCGCAAGGTATCAGAATGGAAGGATACATTTGAGGGTTACGAATCGAAGGATACATTCGAGGTTACCGAAATCGAAAGAACATTAGAGGGTTCGAAGAAATCGAGGGTTACATAAATCAAGTATAATTCGAGGGTTACCAAATCGAAGGATACATTCGAGGGTTACCGAAAATCGAGATACATTCGAGGTTACCGAAATCGAAGGAAATCAAAGATCATTTGAGGGTTAACAGAAATTCGAAGGATACATTCGAGGGTATACCAAATCGAAGGATACTTCGAGGGCTACCGAAATCGAAGGATAACATTGAGGGTTACCGAAAATCGAAGGATACATTCGAGGGTTCCGGAATCAGAACGGAAATCGAAGGATACATTTGAGGGTTACCGAAATCGAAG